>JBBPBX010019815.1:27758-44061 GCA_038048925.1 Garcialebias charrua | reverse complement strand
TATATATATTATATATATATATATATATTATATATATTTATTATTATTATTATTTTTTTTTTTAAGAGAGAAAGAAAGAAAAGAGAGAGTAAGACAACAAAACAACAATTATCCACAAAAAGAGCACAAGGCAAACACACCGAACCTCCGTCCACAATCCTGCAAAGCACATGACAGAACACAGCAACGAAACATACATGCATAAAGACTGATAATATTCATGACCCTGCAGAAGATTTCTATAAAAACACATACCCATACCTACAAATATATATACAGTATACATACATATACATTTATATTCATTCATATACCCATCTACATATCTGCATATATCTACATATACATCCCTGCATCCATTTGTGTGTGGTTGTGAGCATGCATAAGTGAATAAGGTTCCTCCAATAGAACATTTAGTAGCGACTGTGAAGCATCAGAGACCCGTCCCCCCAAAGCCCGAGACAGACGAAGGGGCGATCAGAGCCCAAGACCCCAGGAAGGACCCCGAGCCCAGAGTCCCAAGGACCACCCGAACAGGACGAGCCACTCGTCCACTCCCCAGATCCGACCAAGGGGAAGAACCGGGCGAACCCCACCAGCGACCACACACAATGACCCCCCGGGGTCAACTGCGACTAAGAAAGAAACTTAAATGATCAAAATGATGCAGAAGGCGCTGAAATGAGCAAAAAAAATGTGGAATTAGTTGAAAAAGCTCAAATTAGCATAAAATAGCTAAATAGTAGCCTGGCCCTCGCCTTCCTGCACAGCTCCGCTCAATTCTCATTTCCCTTCACTGCTCAGTCTGGGACTTCTCCCATAGACAACGATTTCTCCGGCTGATTTTTGACCGGACCAATCAGAGAACAGAAGGGGCGGAGTTTTTGGCCCCTAACCCACGCCCCCACCTGTCCCAGCGCGCAGCCAGCGAGCAGCCGCATGTTCTCATTCAAAGCGATGCAAAGCGATGCAGGACTGTTTTATATGTGACACAAATGTATTAATTTCCCCTTCTTAATCCCTTATCTGGAGTTTTCTTTTGTTTTTTTGGCCAAAAGTCAAGTGATCGCTCCCTCCTCCTCCTCCTCCTCCTCTCCCTCCGCTATGAGGAAATGCCTCAGGTTGTCACGAGAGAATTAAACTCGGGTTTTACGTTGCTGCCCGAGTCCCATCAGATTTTCTGGTCTTCTGGTGTGCTGGACCAGCGATCCATGGTTTTATTTTATTTTTTTAGAACGTTTTATTAACATATAAACACAGAATATGCAGCGGCAGGCTGCAGCGAGAGAAAATGCAGCAGGAGGCGGAGCAGATGTCAAGTTCAACAGACCACGGGGGAGCAGCCATATATGGCTCTGAGGGGAGGGAGCAGAATGCTTTTCCCTGTTCAAAATTTTTCTAAGATCCAATGGTTTTGTTCCTCAGCAGAGGCCACGCCTCCAGCAAGAATCGGTTCTCTATGGAGAAAGTCCAGACCCTAGTACGAAGCGAAGTGAAGGACAAGGGTCTGGTTTTAACCAGGCTAGCTAAATAGTAACTGAAATAGCAAAAATGTTGAAACTAGCAGAATAAATCTGAAAGGAGCATAATAAATTGAAATTAGCATAAAGAAGTTATTTAGGCTTAAAGTAGCAGAAATTACCATGGAAATCTAGATTTTTTTCTGAAAACAGCTGTAATTAGCTAAAATGCTCAAATATATCTGAAAAGGTTGAACAAGCTTAAATTAACAGAAGAAATAAAGAAACTTCGACTTTAACTTGGACTTTGAAAGCAGAAAGAACACGTTTGCCCAATTACGCTGAAAAATTTTGAAATTAGCAACAACAACAAAACAGCTAAAGAAGCAGAAAGAATCTTAAATTTCCAGAATTAGTGTAAGAAGGACATCACTGTTTCTGTTAAAATGAAGTGGGGAAAAAGAAGGCAGCCTGATGATTCCAGAGGAAGATTGGGACCACATCTGTAAGATACCAAGATCAAAGGTTTGGCGTGAATTTTGCTGGAAAAGCATTATAAGATTTTTCATAACCCCAGAGCAGAAACGATATCAGGGAAGGGGTGATGCCTGCTGGAGATGTGGCGGGGATGGTGCCCATCTTTTCCATATTTTCTGGGACCGCCAAACCATTCAGCAATATTGGTCTCAAATCCATGAACATTTACAGAACATTTTCACATTTGATTTTCCTTTAACCTTTGAATGCATATTTTTATGTAACATACCGGTCGACAAACTGAACTATAACGATCAAAAACTTCTGTTCATTTTACTGGCGGGGAGTAAAAAGGCCCTCACAAGAAAGTGGTTTAAACGGGAACCTCCCAACTACTGAAGACTGGATAACTGTAGTGAATGAGATTTAAGTATTGGAGAAATTGTCTTTTTCCATTAATGTGCAGAGGGACACCTTCTACAAGATATGGTCAAAGTGGACAGAATATGTCAAACATGTTATGTCTGATTTTTTGTAAACCTTGCTGTCATTCAGATTGATGTTTGGATTTGATATGTGATGTGATGTCAATGATTGGTTGGTATTCAGGCTACCCCGCCACTCCCATGTAAGTTCTTTTTTGCTGTTGTTCGGTTTGTTTTGTTTGTGTGTGTTTTTATTTTTTATTTTTCCTGTCAAAGAAAAACTGAGAAAACTGAGATAGAATGTAAAATGAGAACGAAATCAGTATAATTACATCATTGTGTAATGTAATGGGCTTTCTCAATAAAAATCTTAAAATAAAAAAAATTCAGAATTAAGGGGAGAGAGCAAATTTTTGCTGAATAATGCTGAAAAAGTTGAAACGAGTGCAAAAATGTGGAATTAGCAGAAAAGGGTAAAATTAGCATAAAACAGCTAAATAGTAGCAGAAAACGTTGAAACTAGCAGAAGAAAGCTGAAATTAGCAGAAAGAAGTTAGAAAAAGCAAAAAAATGTTGTAGTTTGCAGAAAGAATCTGAAAGGAGCACAAAACAGCTGAAAGTAGCTGAAAAAAAGTTTAATTTTACACAAAGAAGCTGAACCAGAACAAAATGTGAAAGAAACCGTAAAAGGTTGTGAATGGATCTAAAAATGTTGAAGAATGTAAAATGAGCTCAATTCATATTCTATGAGAAAAAAATGGCAGAAAAGGCTAAATATTTCTAAAAGCTCAAGTTGCACCAAAACCAAAAGTCATAGCAGGATTGTCCTGAAAGAGCTGAACGTTTTTGATTCATGCTTTTTTGAAAGAGCACAAAAATAGAGGAACAAGAAAGATGCTGAAATACACACAGAAGAAAAATGGATCACAATAGTGTGAACGCTTCATCAACATTCACACTATTGTCTCACACTAGCAGCTCCAAAACGTCTCAAAAAGCTGGACTTCTCTACCTCTAGCACTTGAGAGTCACTCGTTGGGACAGGGATGGGCTGGTCCAAACACGAGGGTTCCCTGGGAGTAAAGATCTTTCCATTTCCTTCAAACACCAACTCCTCATGGAGGTTGACCCACAACACGTGGCTGTGCTTCCTCTTCTCATCTGTCAGATGGGCCAACACGGCCCCAGTCGCCTGCAGAGAGAACACAAGTGATTAAAGGAAGGGGCTGTGAGCATCCTGCAGTGGACATGCACGTCTTTATAAAATAATCACAAGTCACTCCAATGAATCTATCTAGACTTGTACATACTCCAAAGTACAAAAGTGGCAATTCATTATGTAAATTGTAAACATTTGTTGAATTAAAATCACCTATTAGTTAGTTCTAGCTGTTTTAGTCAAACCTTGTAACTTATTTGTGCATTCTCATGCAGAAAACTGTTAGAGCTCAAGTGCGTGTAGAGGATGTCTCTCAGCTACTACCACATAAAATGTTAACTCAATATGCGTAATTTCTCTGAGTTACAGTCATTTTGGTTTTGTGTAAGGTCAATTAGCTGTGGTGGAACGTCTTGAATTGGGTTGACTCCAAAAGTGTACACAGGGTCCAAGTTACATGCAACAAAAGTGTAAAATGTAAAAGAAAAACAGTAATAAGATCTAACAGTAATAATAATAATAATCGTAATTTTGCCATATAAGTCGCACCTTTTTGCATAAATTTGCAAGTCCTGCAACTTTTACAACAAAGCGACTGATATACTCGCCCCCCCCACCCCTCCAATATTTATAACCCAATTATGTCAGTCAACCCAAGACTGACATCTGACAATTTCATTCATTCTGACATGGAAAATATTGAACATTACCATTTTCAGCCACTAGAGGGCCCTCGAATAATATGGCAAGCCAAGTGTCTCTTTAAAGTGAGACTAAACCCAGGTTGAGAAGGTAACTCCTCCTTCCAAAATCTCCCTGAAAATGGTCGTGTCGAGAGACAAGGAAGGGTGGAGGTAGAGTTGTGCTTTTGTTCACGCCTCCACCTGCAACAACCTAAAACAAATTAAACCTCTAGCCAACAACATACACCAAGCAACAACAAAGAATAAACATGTAGATGTATTTATCTATTCCACCCATTCCATCCAAAACCAAAGGCCTAAAAAAATGAAAATAAAAATAAAACCGCTTGTCAGGAGTGAAATGCAGCACTTCCATATAAGGTATGCACTTCTCATCTCTGCAGGGGATTGGCTCTGCTTGAACCACCTGTGTGACATCACACATGAGCAGACATGTCACACATGAGCGTTTGCACAAATAAGAAAATTAAGGTGTAATCCACCAGTTCAACCCATAGAACTACCGTAAACACATTTTTAGACCAAATATTGCCAAATATTGCCAATTTACACAGATATGCACAATTATGTGAGAATAAACACAGCCATAGTGCTAGATAACATTTTAAACACATTCTAGGGAGTTTATCAGCTAAAAAAAGTTAATTTTGGGTTTAGTCGCACTTTAATAGGTAAAAGTGGCTATTAATGAGACACTTGGCTTGCCATACAAAGTCTCACTTCATCTCACTCCAGAGCTCCTGGAGCAAACGTCAAATCAGCTGCATTTTGCCATACCGCTTAGGCGAAATGCAGCTGATTTGACCATCAAAGTGCATTTATTAAGGAAAAGTTCAACTGAGACACACATTTACTATAATGTCGAGCAAACAAATACAGGTAGTCCTCGACTTACGACGGTCTCAAGTTACGACGTTTCGCGGTTACGACGCACCTCCTATTAAAAAATATATACAGGAAACCCTCGACCTACGGCAACTCAGACTTACGATTTTATCATATTTAATAAAAATATGATAAAAAAAAAAAATTATTATTATTATTTTTTTTTTTAATGTTATTAATTTCATGTGTATAGCACTTTGTTGCAGCTGTGGTTGTTTTAAATGGCTTTATAAATAAAGTATAATTATTAATATTTCGTTTTTAATTACAATTTGATCGTATTTACGCAACTTCCGGTCGTTTCCGGTCGCCATTTTACTACAGTACTGCGGTCAATGGAGCTCTAGACGCTCCTGTCAGCTGGCTTTAGAGGACCGTGTGTCCGTTCAGGGTTGCCTCATACGGATAAATTTGCTGGAAACACTCGGTCAACTCTGTGGACGTCTCAGGTCCGGAGGAGCAGCCGCCGATCGCTCCAACAACACCGCCCGACATGCTAACGACAGCAGCTAACAGAGCAGCTAACACAGGCGAAGACACCGAGCCGACATGCCGCGGAGGGGCCATCTGCGGCCGGGAGCTCGCCGCAAATGTCCGCCTGGCAGTCGGGGGACACCGAGCTAACGCGGAGATACAAAGCCGACAGCCTTTTTGAATGAACTGACATGCTAACCAGTGCTGCTAATGGCGGGGCCTAACCGTAGCTAACGCCGAGCAGTTGTTTTGGATGGAGGATTATCGCGGAGAAACGGCTTTCAGTAAGTTTTTTTTTTTCTGGCTCCAAATATATGAAGTTAAGAAGCTAACAGTCATTCTTTTAAACAGTTTTGACCACGTGTGTGCGTGTGGAGCGTAAGGAAGCTGGGGGAGCTCGCACCCGAGCTGATGCTAAAAGACGAAGGCAGGCTTTGACCAGCTCAAAGTAAGACATTATATTTTTTATTTATTGTACAGTACTGTATTCATTTACTGTACAGTTCTGTGCATGTTCATGGCCTAGTATGTCTGCTTGTTCAGTCTCATGCCATTAAATATGTGTGCGGCGCTCCGTTAGCGGTATAGCCGCGACCTATGTCAGAAACGCGGACCTACGACAGGCAGGTGTTTTTGGTCCGCGAGGTACGACAAAATCGACCTAAGTCACACACGTAGGTCCCAATCCCTGACGTAACTCGAGGGCTTGCTGTATATACAGTATTATTTTGAAAAATTTATTTTGAAAAGCCGAGTTACGCAGTTTCCGGTTTTGCTAGCTGCGGAGGCTACAGCTGCCCTGTGCTCTCTAAAAAAGCTAAGTCTGGTCCTCTGGACATTCAAAAAACAAAACAAAACTGTACATAGTACAACTTACTGTTACTGTGTGTACTGTGAACAAGGTTTTACGTCGTAAACGAATACGTACTGAAGATGGACCGAGCTGGACGGTGGTTTTACGACGTAAACGCAATACAGAATACGGAAGAGGGACGGAGGAACGGCTTCACCAGCATACCAGTAGGTTATTAACTCTTTTTTTCCTTCATTATGGCTCCCAAATGTATGTGTGTTTTGATAATTATGTAGGGTACTGTGTTAGGATAGGCTAAGTGCTTGGTAAAATACAGTACTGTACGTATAAGGGAAGTATTTACATATGTTCTGACTTACGTCGAAATTCGGGTTATGACGCAGCGCAAGAACGGAACTCCGTCGTAAGTCGGGGACTACCTGTAATTGTTTTTAAGTGTTGATCTAGTTAAATTCTTAAAGTCCTCCATGCACGTTCCTGCGGCCACCATTTGGCAGCCAATCGATTTCTGGCACAACACTGGCCCGCATTTCCGGGTGGTCAGCGGTGACACAGAATAGATGTGACTTCTATGGCGAAGCAACTTATTTATGTTTTTTCCACTTTATTAGACATATTTGGACTGATGCAACTTATACGGCGGCAAGTACGGTACATCAGATGATTAGTTTGCGTTTCAATAAAATCTCCAGCGGTTCAAGAGAGATCTTTAGACTAGCTTATCATTAACTTTACTAAATGTATTTTTTATCATTTTGCATTTTATAATCTTTATGTATTTTATATTTCAATTTGTCGCTGATAATGTTTGAACTGTATTGGTTTGTTAAGTTAAGTGTCCTTGGGTGTCCTGAAAGGCGCTTTTAAATAAAATGTTTATTATTATTATTATTTAGCTAAATGGCAAACAAATGAAAACACACACGGACATGGGTCTTTGGCAGCGAGCAATAATAAAGATAAAGAAAATGGATCTTTTAAGATTTAAACTAATGATTGCAAAAAAAAACTGAATCACATCACCTGCTTCTTTCTTTCTTTCTCTAATCATCCTCTCTGTTTTAATGCTAATTACAACATCTAATTAGGTAATCAATTATCTTCTCTGCGTTTTCTCATGGTGGAAGCAACAGTTTATTACCGGTAATCAAATCTGCAAATGCTAAACTTTTCTATTCGATTCATTAAGATTATACTTTTGTTATAAGCCATAATTTTTTGTTTTTAATGACAAACAAACAGGAGCATTAGAGTTGATTTGATGGGATGAGAAGAACCTCTAATGTCGGCTGGGCCACTCCATAAACAGGCATCTTGGGCACTCGTCTGAAGTTGGCCACCTTCATCTCCTTGACTGTGCTGAGCACGTCGGGGGCCAAGTACTCATCAGCAACCTGCTCAGACACAAGCAGTTAAGCTTTCATCACAAGGTGAAAGGCAAAGCATGTTAAGATGCAGACGAGAGATTGGGGGGGGGGTCTTGACAGTAACAAGGCTTGAATAAGAAAAAGACGCAGCTGTTGACATGACGGTGTGAACAGATAAGGCCATTTAAATATTTAAACGAGATAAAGAGCGTTAGGTTTTCAAGTGTCTCATCACAGCACACAAAAACAGAATATAAAAGAACATCTTGTGTTTAAATGGAACGCATCATTTCTAGCCTAATCTTTTTTTTTTTAAATGTGGACGACAAGAGAGAGAAATAATTAAAGGTTTTGTTTAATCTTCTGATTTTCTCACCAGGACTCGGGCTCCTCTGGTGACCAGCTCAGCCGGAGCGGATAGCTCGGATGCGTTCATGCGTGCCAGCAGCCGGTACAGCCAGGCGCGGCTGGACATCCACTGACTGAAGTTGGACGCAAAGGCGAGGGGGTACTGGAAAACGCAAGACTTGAGTTAATTCCATCAGTAAAGACAAGGAAGCTGGGAAAATCAAGAAATGTACCTGCTCATGGAGGTAAGCATTAAACACAATCAAGTAGAAGTAGCGCTCCAGGCTTTGCATTGTTCTGTTGAGAAAGTAGTCTTTGGTACTGCTTCCCTAAAAGATAAAAAACAACAGATTTATTATCTTTTCAAGGTAGGTGCACCAGTAAATGCACGTTGCAATCCCTTGTTTATTTTAACACACACAAAAGAGCATTTCAGGGCACAGGCTAAGAGGAGAAACTAGGCCTGACACAATAACAATTTGCTGGGTGATTAATTGTCTCAGAAATTATTGCAATAAATGATAAATATAGTTTGAAATTTGACAATAATTGATTACTTTCAAATTTAAGAAGAAATGTTTAATTTGATTTGCATGTAATACCTGTTTACAACCACTCGATGGCAATAGACTGTTTGAACCAAAGGATGGACAGTAAGGGAGTGAGCAGCGTGTTTAAAAAAAATGGGAGGGAGGCCCCCTCTCTCTTCAGTTCTGAAAATGGCGGAGACTCTAGCTGTGTTTCCATCCATTTTCATTTCGATTTTTGAGCTAATTTTTGAAATCTCGCTAATATGTAAATACAAATTAATGCGAAGCAGAAGTGTTTCCATCTGCTGGCTTGTAGCGCATCTACCAAGCCACGCACAGCGTCATTACGTCAGACGTCAGCGTCATTACGTCAGCACTGCGCATGTCTACAGTAAACAGGAAGTAGCGGTTGAAAACAGAACCCGGCCACACATCTCGTCAAAATGGAGAGAATATTTCAGGTACGTGTTGCTATCGGGCAAGTTGTATTTATTCTGTCATGCCAACTAGTTTTAGCGATGTTACATGTTGTCCGGAGCGGAAACAGCTGATCAGTCACGTGACGTGAATGTTCGCTTCGGCAGCACGAGTCGGCAAATGTGTTTCCATCTGTCGTTTTGCGCATCTGCTCGGTTTCGAAGATCCCAAAAACCACCTCAAGCGAGCGTATAAACTTTTTGGCGAATTTCAGGAAGTAACTTCGCATTTTGCCGTTTCCATTAAGCTTTTCTGCTGCGATACTTCAAAATGCGCACCTAGAAACCTTGATGGAAACACGGCTTCTGTGTGCTTTGAGCTCTTTAGCATAGCATTTTTCACACAAAGCTTTCGATTACTCATTAGCCGTGTTTCCATCAAGGTTTCTAGGTGCGCATTTTGAAGTATCGCAGCAGAAAAGCTTAATGGAAACGGCAAAATCCGTATTTACTTTCTCAAGTTCGCCAAAAAGTTTATACGCTCGCTTGAGGTGGTTTTTGGGATCTGCGAAAATGAGCAGATGCGCAAAACGACAGATGGAAACACATTTGCCGACTCGTGCTGCCGTAGCGAACATTCACGTCACGTGACTGATCAGCTGTTTCCGCTCCGGACAACATGTAACATCGCTAAAACTAGTTGGCATGACAGAATAAATACAACTCGCCCGATAGCAACACGTACCTGAAATATTCTCTCCATTTTGATGAGATGTGTGGCCGGGTTCTGTTTTCAACCGCTACTTCCTGTTTACTGTAGACATGCGCAGTGCTGACGTCTGACGTAATGACGTCTGACGTAATGACGCTGACGTCTGACGTAATGACGCTGACGTCTGACGTAATGACGCTGACGTCATGACGCTGACGTCTGACGTAATGACGCGCACAGGCTTGGAAGAAGCGCTTCAAGCCAGTAGATGGAAACACTTCTGATCTGCATTAATTTGTATTTACATATTTGCGAGGTAGCTCAAAATTCGAAATGAAAATGGATGGAAACACAGCTATTGACGAGTATTGTTTAAATTGATTGTTTGAATTGATTTTGTTTTTGTTTTGGAAAAAAGGGGCAGATAAAATAAGATTTCTTCTTCTTTCTGCCAACTTTCATTTTATGTTTTTTTCTTTTTCATATTACATGTAAAATGGTGTTTTTATACAGAATGTAAAATGAATGAAATAAATAAATAAAATAAATAAATAAAATAATCTGTAAACAAGTTCTCAGCTTGTTTTTGCAGAGAAAAACAAACTTGTTACACAAATGCACAGGTTTCAACTGTGAATTTTGGAGCTTCGACAAGACGGAGGTTTTCTCCCCGAGGTCGGCCTGTTAGCTTAGCTTCTCAGCTTAACTGCTTTTAATGATCCAAAAACATGATTTTAGATGGTTAGAATGGATTTTTAAGAGAAAAGAGGAAGGGAGGAGTCAGTGAAGAGCACCGGAGTAGAGCTTTTTGTCATCCAGTGTCTTCAGTAGAAAGAGAGAGATGAAGAAACGATAAAGCCGATACATGTAAATGAAAATGAGGTCGATAATTTTAATTTATCATGAGATTAGTTGATTTATTGTTTATCGCGACAGGCCTAGAAGAAACTTAAATCTGTCATCGGTCAAAAGAAAAAGATGAGCACTAACCTGAATTTGATAATCTTCTCCAAGTCCTTCGAGCTTACTCTTGTTCTCATAGATTGCTTCCTTGATGTTGTGCATTTCTGAACACAAACTAATTGCATGGTCAACCTACAATAAAATAAATAAAAACAAGAAAAGAAAATTAACCTAAGTGAAAAGACATATCGAAACAGCCTGTTCTTAAAAAAAACTCACACATTTTAGATCAAAAGCAGACAGGTGTAGACACTAATATCGTATTTGTTCCTTACAAAAAGCTCATGTGTAACAAAAACCATGTTTATTTGCATATAAAGCTGTCGTCTGACCACAGGTGCTCGCCCCAGTCACATGAGCATGCCTGATGATCCCACATCTGAACAGCCTCTTATGAAGATGCACTTCTATACCTTTGCCTGATTTCACAAGTATGAAAAAACATTATGGTAATTAGCCCTGCTTCTATCACCACTGCTCTCCAGACTGCAGCAGCTTAACTTCAGATGGAGCTCATTCCTGATAGCCATCTCTGAGTCACTGTTTCTGTAAGATGAAGGAACTGATTTCAATGGTTTAAAGCAGGGCTATTCAACAAAACTGCTCAGGGGGGGCTGCAGTTTCTGAAAGCCAGGAGCTCAGGGGCCAAACATCCAGCAATTAAAGTCATTATGTAAATAAACTACCGGTAAGTATTATAATGATCTGTGACCTTTTACATTTGTTTTTGTTGATGTTGTTGTTGTTTTCGTTGTTGCACTGAACCATAAATGCAATAAACGGAACCCAAAAAATATATAGATATTTTTTAATGAAGTCAACCGACGATGCCATCTCCTCTGCCCTCCACACAGCTCTCACACATCTGGACACGAAGGACTCTTATGTTAGAATGCTGTTCATCGACTTCAGCTCGGCATTCAACACCATCATCCCCCAACAGCTCATCCATAAACTGGACAGTCTGGGGCTGAACACCTCAATGTGTAACTGGCTGCTAGACTTCCTGACCGGGAGACCACAGACAGTACGGATCGGGAGTAACACATCTAGCACCATCACATTGAACACAGGGGCCCCACAAGGATGTGTGCTGAGCCCCCTTCTATTCACCCTGCTAACACACGACTGCACACCATCATACAGCTCCAACCACTTCATCAAGTTTGCGGACGACACAACAGTGGTAGGTCTCATCAGCAACAACGATGAGACGGACTACAGGAACGAGGTGAGCCGCTTGGCCTTGTGGTGCGGACACAACAATCTCACTCTCAACGTGGAGAAGACAAAGGAGATTGTTGTGGACTTCAGGAAGAGGGATGCCCAACATGCCCCTCTGACCATCAACAGCACCGCAGTGGAGAGAGTAGACAGCACCAAGTTCCTGGGAGTGCACGTCTCAGAAGGACCTGTCCTGGAGCAGGAACACTGCATCACTGGCCAAGAAGGCTCACCAGCGTCTCTACTTTCTCCGCAAGCTGAAAAGGGCTGGAGCTTCAACCCCCATCATGTGCACCTTCTACAGAGGTGCCATAGAAAGTGTCCTGACCAGCTGCATCACTGTGTGGTTTGGTGCATGTACTGCATCCTGCCGCAAGAGCCTCCAGCGCATCGTGAGAGCAGCTGAGAAGATCGTCGGCACCTCCTTCCCCTCACTGCAGGACTTACACAGCAGCCGCCTCACTCGGAAAGCCCTCTGCATGGCAGGTGATCCCACACACCCACTACACAGCTGCTTCAGACTGCTGCCATCAGGGAGGAGACTGAGAAGTCTCCAGGCTCGAACCAGCAGACTGAGAGACAGCTCTGTTCATCAGGCAGTCAGGATGCTAAACACTCTGCCTGCTCTGCCTCCCCTCCCATTTGAACTGCCTTAACACAAAAAACTTTCTCACACATTACCACACAACACAAAGATTTTAACACTGGACTCTGTGTCATCAAACGGGTTATTCACTAAACTCTCGGTCATGTGTCGTTGTGTCCTTGGGCAAGACACTTAACCCTGAGTTGCTCCCGGTAGGACTGGAAAGCACCTTGCATGGTAGTCTGCCGCCACCGGTTTATGAATGTGTGTAGCATTCAATATACTGTATGTGTAGCACTTTGAGATTTTCAGTAATGAAAAGTGCGTTATAAATTGAATTAATTATTATTATTATTATTATTATTATGTGCTCATTCAGTTTGCACTACTTCTCATATTTCCAATAATGTTTGTACTACATCACTGCCTATAGTCATACTGCTGTTTACATTCTCTGTTTACATACTACTGTTTACATTCACTGTTTACATACTACTGTTTACATTCACTGTTTACATTTATTACTACTGTTTACATTTATTACTACCGTTTACATTTACACTACTTTTATATCTACACCACTCCTGACCAGCCTTATTTAAGGATGCCCAATTGTGCCTTACTGCATATGCCACTTTTGCCTCTATACCAACATCAACTACTACCTCATACATATACTGTGTACATTAACTCATATGCTGCTTTGCCACTCTTTGCAAATGTCAATGCTAGAACCTTCAGTTTATTTTATAGATATACTTTTTATACTTTTTATACTACTATGCAAAAACTCAGGACAGTATTACACTTTTATTATTTCATTTTATGCTTATGTTCATTAAATGTTTAGTGTTTTAGTGTTGGTGTAAATTTTCATACTTTTATACTACTATGCAAAAACTCAGGACAGTGTTACACTTTTACTATTTTATGCTTATGTTTATTAAATGTTTTAGTGTTTAGTGTTTAGATGGTTACTGTTGCACCGAGGGACTGAGAGAAACGCAATTTCAATCCTGTGTATGTCCTGTACATATTGCAGTTCTGACAATAAAGTTGACTTTGACTTTGACTTTGATTGTGGGGACGGATTTAAGTGAATGGCCCTGGTTTTAAACTCTGGCTGTCTGACTGGAGGAAAAAAAAGATAACAGGACAATCTTGATTTTAAAGCATTCTACTATTTTGTATGTTTTTGCGTAAATCATTGTTTTTAATAGTGTAAAACATAACATTTAAATCTAGTCTAAAAAAGCTAAGTCTGGTCCTCTGGACATTCAAAAAATTTAAATCTAGTATTTACTGTAAATTTTGAGTACCTACCGTACTTTTCGCTGTACAAGTCACATCTTTTTTCATCAATTAGCATGCCCTGCGACTTACACAGCAAATCAATTTATTGATGTTTTTCTCCATATTTATAACCCAATGTTTGGCTCAGATCTGACAATTTCATTCATTCTGACATGGAAAATATTGAACACTACCATTTTCAGCCGCTAGAGGGCACTTGAGTAATATGGCAAGCCAAGTGTCTCATAAATAGGTAAAAGTGGCTCTTAATGACACACTTGGCTTGCCATACCAAACTACCTTTGTCTCACTTTGGAACTCTTGGAGCAAACGTCAAATCAGCTGCATTTCACCGCCACGCCCAGGTGAACTGCAGCTGATTTGACCATTAAAGTGAATTTATTAAGGAATAGTTCAACTGAGACACACCTTTACTATTATGTTGAGCAAACAAATTATTGTTTTTAAGTGTTAATCTTGTTAAATTATTGTTAACGTCCTCCCGTGCATGCTCTCGCGGCTGGCATTTGGCAGCCAATCGTTTTGGCACAACACCAGCCCACGTTTCCAGGTTGTCAGCGGTGATGCGTAACAAGCGCGACGTATCAGCGGTGACACATAATAGGTGCGACTTGAACAGCAAAGTGACATATTTATGTTTTTTTCCCACTTTATTAGACATATTTGGACTGATGCGACTTATACGGTGGTGCGACCTGTACGGCGGAAAATACGGAAACTATGNATGTACAGGTAGTCCCCGATTTACGAGCGCTCTGATCTACGAGGTTCCAGACTTACGAGCTGGCGAATTATTGGAAAAAACGCAAAAAATACTGAGTTTTCCTGTGTTTTTTCACCACAGTTCGTTAGCTAAACATGTGGACACACGTTTCCGATCATTTTTATGCACTCATAAGCAGTTTTTCGATGAAAAACGAGTGTTTGTAGTCGCGCTAGCAAAACCGTTCCAATTTACGAGCGAATTTCCGGACTTACGAGAAGCGTGGCGGCCGTTCCAAATTACGAGATTTCCGGTTTACGAGCGCCTCGTTGTAACGGATCTCGCTCGTAAATCGGGGACTACCTGTAGTTCAACTGAGACACACCTTTACTATTATGTTGAGCAAACAAATTATTGTTTTTAAGTGTTAATCTTGTTAAATTATTGTTAACGTCCTCCCGTGCATGCTCTCGCGGCTGGCATTTGGCAGCCAATTGTTTTTGGCACAACACCAGCCCACGTTTCCAGGTTGTCAGCGGTGATGCGTAACAAGCGCGACGTATCAGCGGTGACACATAATAGGTGCGACTTGAACAGCAAAGTGACATATTTATGTTTTTTTCCCACTTTATTAGACATATTTGGACTGATGCGACTCATACGGCGGTGCGACCTGTATGGCGGAAAATACGGAAACTATGTTTTATGTTTTACAGTCCTGTTCATTAGCTGAATTACCTCTTCCATGATCTGCTGTCCATGAGGCAACCTGTCGATCAGACACCGAATGACGTGAAAGAGTGGTCTGGTCTCTGAAGTGGCTGTCTCCTCAACTCTGCAACACATTGAAAACATCTCACCTCGCATTTCATAAAGGGAGGCAGTTAAAGTCAGTTCTGAACTTGGATGACTATATAAGCAAGGTACCGGTATATAAAAAAATTTACTCATTACGGGTCATTTTTTTGGATTTATTTAATGCTGAGGTCTTACTGAGATGGTGGCTGTGAACCTCCACTGAGGCGATTCATGACTAACGTGCCCAGGATCATAGCGAGGTTGGTGCGTCCAACGCCCACCTGGCAGCTGAAGAGCAGAGTAGGAAGCTGCCGGGATGCGCTGTGGTCCAGAGACAAGCTGGGGCTCTCCTAGAAAGCATAAACACAGAAGAAGAGTTGACATTGTTGCAGGCTGCACAAAAACACAACAAAACAGAATCACATAACTGACGTGCAAATGGCATTCTAATCAAAACCAAACAGCAAACAACGAAAATGTGTTCATTTGCTGTCTTTCATGTCCTTCATGGGCTCAGAGTACAGTATGTGTTCTGAATGACTCTCAACTACTATTACACTAAATTTAATTTCACTATTTGTTAAATTAACTGTGTTATAGCCATGTTTGCATTGGCAAATGTTGATTAACTGTGGTGGCCATCTTAAACTGGATTGATTCCAAAGGTTAATTAGTTGTAATGACCATCCAGCGATTAATCTCTGAGAGATTCATTAAAATCCACCCACTTGTTCATGAGATATTTTGGTAACAGACACACATACACATGCACACACGGACAAAAACATTAGCGTTCTGCCCTCACCTTTCAGTGACAGGCATTTAGATTTCTCCTGATGAACGCATGTTTAGCTAGCAAAAATATGTGCATTTTTAAGAGCTTGATCGTTTACAACCCTGAAAAGATTTGGTCATTAAGGTTCAGTCTGAAACCTGCAAGACGG
>JBBPBX010019815.1:0-14508 GCA_038048925.1 Garcialebias charrua | reverse complement strand
AGTCAAGCAAAGCAAGCAGGAAGCAGTTAAGGTGGGTCTTTTTGTCTGCCGCATAAAATTTCTATATGAGGGTTTTGAAAATAATTACCTACTAAACTAATTTCGGTTCAGTCTCAAAAGGGAAAATAAAGCGTTGAAGTCAGAAAAAGTAGGTGGAAAAAACATCAAAAACAAGAAACAAAACTTTTTTTTTTATCATAGTTATTTTTCAAGGCTACTGCTGTAGGAAGGAATGTCCTTTTTTATTGTTTACAGTAATACAAAGCTACCAAACTCTATTTTTTCCTATTCAGACCTTTGCAAACCAGAACTAAGCTCTAAACATTTATTCAATTGATAAAATAAAGCACTAACAACAAACATAATTGGAATCTTCTTCTTCTTCTTCTTTCGGCTTTTCCCTTCAGGGGTCGCCACAGCGATTCATCCTCCTCCACCTCACTCTGTCCTCTGCATCCTCTGTCCTCACTCCAACTACCTTCATGTCCTCTCTAACTGCATCCATATATCTCCTCTTTGGCCTTCCTCTTTGTCTTTTTCCTGGCAGCTGCATTTCTAACATCCTTCTACCAATATACCCACTGTCCCTCCTCTGGACATGTCCAAACCATCTCAGTCTGGCCTCCCTAACTTTATCTCCCAGTTGTTCAACATGTGCTGTACCTCTGATGATCTCATTCCTGATCTTATCCATCCTTGTCACTCCTAAGGAGAACCTCAGCATCTTCATTTCTGCCACTTCCAGTTCTTTCTCCTGTCTTTTTGTCAATGCCACTGTCTCCAGACCATACAACATAGCTGGTCTCACCACTGTCTTGTAAACTTCCTTTGACCTTTGCTGACACCTTTTTGTCACAAATCACTCCTGAAACTTTTCTCCATCCACTCTATCCTGCCTGGACTCTCTTTTTCACCTCTTTACCACATTCCCCATTTTCCTGGACAGTGGACCCCAAGTACTTGAAGTCCTGCACCTTTGTGACCTCTGCTCCTTGTAGCCTCACTGTTCCACTGGCCTCCCTCTCATTCACACACATGTACTCTGTCTTACTACGGCTGACTTTCATTCCTCTTCTTTCAAGTGCATACCTCCACCTCTCCAAGTTCTCTTCCACCTGTTCCCTGTTCTCACCACAGATCACAATGTCATCTGCAAACATCATAGTCCATGGGGATTCCTGCCTGACCTCATCTGTTAGTCGGTCCATCACCAGCGCAAAAAGAAGGGGCTCAGAGCTGATCCTTGAAGCAATCCCACCTCCACCATGAAGCTATCTGTCACTCCTACATCACATCTCACCACTGTCCTGTTGTCCTCAGACCTGTCCTGTACCAGTCTAACATACTTCTCTGCCACTCCAGATTTCCTCATGCAATACTACACCACCTCCCTCGACACCCTGTCATATGCTTTTTCGAAATCACAAAGGCACAATGGAGTTCTTTCTGACCTTCTCTGTACTTCTCCATCAGCATTCTCCAAGGAAATATTGCATCTGTGGTGCTCTTTCTTGGCATAAAACCATACTGCTGCTCACAGATAGTCACCTCTTGTCTAAGTCTTGCTTCTACAACTCTCTACCAGATCTTCGTCGTGTGGCTCATCAACTTAATTCCTCTGTAGTTGCTACAACTCTGTACATCACCCAAGTTCTTAAAATGGGCACAAGCACACTTCTTCTCCATTCCTCAGGCATTTTCTCACCATCAAAGTCAAAGTCAACTTTATTGTCAGAACTGCAATATGCACAGGACATACACAGGATTGAAATTGCGTTTCTCTCAGTCCCTCGGTGCAACAGTAACCATCTAAACACTAAACACTAAAACATTTAATAAACATAAGCATAAAATAGTAAAAGTGTAACACTGTCCTGAGTTTTTTCATAGTAGTATAAAAGTATGAAAATTTACACCAACACTGAAACACCAAACACCCCTAAAACACCAAACACCCAATGAACATAAGCATAAAATGAAATAATAAAAGTGTAATACTGTCCTGAGTTTTTTCATAGTAGTATAAAAAGTATAAAAAGTATATCTATAAAATAAACTGAAGGTTCTAGCATTGACATTTGCAAAGAGTGGCACAGCAGCATATGAGTTAATGTACACAGTATATGTATGAGGTAGTTGATGTTGGTATAGAGGCAAAGTGGCATATGCAGTAAGGCACATAAGGCACATTTGGCATCCTTAGATAAGGCTAGTCAGAGAATACTGTATATGTATCAGCAGTAGTGTAGATATAAAAGTAGTGTAAATGTAAACAGTAGTAATAAATGTAAAACAGTAGTAATAAATGTAAACCGTATTAATAAATGTAAACAGTGAATGTAAACAGTAGTATGACTATAAGCAGTAATGTAATATGCCATTGAATATTTGAGTCAAAAACCTCACTGCAATCTCGCCAAGACATTTCCAAACCTCCACTGGTATGTCTTCGGGTCCTACTGCCTTCCCCTTCTTTGTTTTTTTCAGAGCTTTCCGGACTTCACCCTTACTAATTGTTCCCACTTCCTATTCCACAGTTTCTATGTCATCTACTCTTCTTTCTCTTTCATTCTCTTCATTCATTAGCTCCTCAAAGTACTCCTTCCATCTTTCTCTCACACTCTCCTCACTTGTTAGAACATTTCATTCCTGTCTTTAATCAGCCTAACCTGCTACACATCCTTTCCAGCCTGATCCCCCTGTCTTGCCAATTGGTACAATTCTCGCCCTCTTTAGTGTCCATTCTCCCATACAACTCATTGTACGCCCTCTGCTTTGCCTTGGCTACTTCCCTCTTTGCTCTATGTCCCATCTCCTTATATTCCTGTCTCCTCTCTTCAGTCCTCTTACTATCATATTTCTTCTTGGCTAACCTCTTTCTTTGAACAGCGTCCTGCACTTCACTATTCCACCACCAGGTTTCCTTATCATCCATTCTTTGTCCAGCTGACACACAAAGTATCTTCCTACCTTTCTCTCTAATTGCTGTAGCAGCCCAGTCATTTGGAAGCTCTTTCTTACCACCCAGAGCCTTTAACAGCTCCTCTCTGAATTTCTCACAACATTCTTCCTTCTTCAACTTCCACCATTTGGTCTTCTTATCTGGTTCATGTAGAACCACTAGACTGAGGAACAGCTTCTACCCTGAGGCTGTTAGACTCATGAATAAATAAATAATAAGAATAATCACTGTGAAATATCACATCATGCTGATGCTGATCTGTTTTCTTGTTGCTGTGTTCATCTGTGACCATCTGCTCATAAAGACTCATGTTCGTGCTGCTGTTTGTAATGATGTTTTTCTATTACTCTAGGGCTTAGTGTATTTCTAGTTGGATGTTTTTCTTAGTTCATATCCTAGATGTTATTACTGTTTTTCTCTTACATTTTGTTGTTGGATGTAACTGGGACCCTGTGTACATAATCTCATTTCATCACATTTACTACATGTGGTGCAAATGACAATAAAGACTCTCTGACTCTGGTTTTACTCTTTTTCTCTTTTTCTCTACAACAGTCATTCTACATTGTTGTGGACTTCAGGAAGAGGGATGCCCAACATGCCCCTCTGACCATCAACAGCACCACAGTGGAGAGAGTGGACAGCACCAAGTTCCTGGGAGTGCACATCTCAGAGGACCTGTCCTGGAGCAGGAACACTGCATCACTGGTCAAGAAGGCTCACCAGCGCCTCTACTTTCTCCGCAAGCTGAAAAGGGCTGGAGCTTCAACCCCCATCATGTGCACCTTCTACAGAGGTGCCATAGAAAGTGTCCTGACCAGCTGCATCACTGTGTGGTTTGGTGCAGTATCCTGCCGCAAGAGCCTCCAGCGCATCGTGAGAGCAGCTGAGAAGATTGTCGGCACCTCCTTCCCCTCACTGCAGGACTTACACAGCAACCGCCTCACTCGGAAAGCCCTCTGCATGGCAGGTGATCCCACACACCCACTACACAGCTGCTTCAGCCTGTTGCCATCAGGGAGGAGACTGAGGAGTCTCCAGGCTCGAACCAGCAGACTGAGTGACAGCTCTGTTCATCAGGCAGTCAGGATGCTTAACTCTCTGCCTGCTCTGCCCTCCCTCCCACTTGTACTGCCTTAATCACAAAAAACTTTCACACATTACCACACAACACAAAGATTTTAACACTGGACTCTGTGTCATCAAAACGGGTTATTCACTCAACTCACGGTCATGTGCTCATTCAGTTTGCACTACTTCTTATATTTGCACTAATGTTTGCATTACATTACTGCCTATAGTCATACTACTGTTTACATTCACTGTTTACATTTATTACTACTGTTTTCATTCAATACTACTGTTTACATTTATTACTACTGTTTACATTTACACTACTTTTTATATCTACACTACTGCTGATATATATATTTACTAGCCTTATTGCATATGCCACTTTACCTCTATACCAATATCAACTACCTCATACATATACTGTGTACATAAACTTCATATGCTGCTTTGTCACTCTATTACAAATGTCAATGCCAGAACTTTCATTTTATTTTATAGATATACTTTTTACACTTTTATACTACTATGCAAAAAACTCAGGACAGTATTACACTTTTGTTATTTCATTTTATGCTTATGTTTATTAAATGTTTAGTGTTTTAGTGTTGGTGTAACTTTTCATACTTTCATACTACTACTATGCAAAAACTACTATGCAAAAACTCAGGACAGTATTACACTTTTATTATTTCATTTTATGCTTATGTTTATTAAATGTTTTAGTGTTTTAGTGTTTAAATGTTTACTGTTGCACCGAGGGACAGAGAGAAATGCAATTTCAATCCTGTGTATGTCCTGTACATATTGCAGTTTTGACAATAAAGTTGACTTTGACTTTGACATACAACCATCATGCTGTCTTGCCACGCTCTCCCCTGCCACAGCCTTACAGTCTCCAATCTCCCTCAGGTTTCCTCTTCTAAACAGAATGTAGTTGACCTGCGTACTCCTTCCTCCACTCTTATAGGTCAATCTATGTTCCTCCTTCTTTTGAAAATAGGTGTTGACTACAGCCATTTCCATTCTCTTGGCAAAATCCACCACCATCTGTCCTTCCTGGTTTCTTTCCTTGACACCAAACCTACCCATCACTTCCTCATCCCCTCTGTTTCCTTCACCAACATGTCCATTCAGGTCTGCTCCAATCACCACTCTTTCCTCCCTGGGAATACTCTCTATCACTTCATCCAGATCTTTCCAAAATGTATCTTTCTCCTCCCCATCACATCCAACCTGTGGAGCATAACCACTGACGATGTTTAGCATCAGACCTTCTACTTCTACCTTCAGGCACATCACCCTATCTGACACTCTCTTCACCTCTACTACATTCTTTGCCAGCTCCTCCTTCAGGACCACTCCTACTCCATTTCTCTTTCTATCCACACCATGGTAAAACAGTTTGAACCCTGCTCCAATGCTGCGGGACTTGCTGCCTTTCCACTTAGTCTCTTGGACACATAAAACATCTACCTTTCTTCTCTCTATCATGTCAGCCAGCTCTCTACCTTTTACTTGTTGTTGTCTCCACATTTAGAGTTGCAACCCTCAGTCCTACGTTCTTCACTTTCCTCTCCTGCCTCTGTCTCCTGACATGTTTCTCTCCTCGGGATCTTCGATTAACAGTAGCACAATTTCTGCCGGCACCCTGTTTGTCAACAGCACCAGTGGCGGAGGTTGTTAACCCGGGCCTCGACCGATCTGGTATGGTTTCACTTTGAAGAACTCGCATTATGGTTTTGGCAAAAGTGTTTTACATCGGATGCCCTTACTGACACAACCCTCACCATTTACCCGGGTTTGGGACCGGCACAAGAGATACACTGGCTTGTGTATATTGTGTATGTGTTCATAATGCTGCCCAATTTTTTTTATATTGCGACTGTGAGCCTTTGCTTGATGGTATACAATGCGCTAGACTGAGTCTGAATGCACGAGTCGTCTGCATACAGGAATCGTCTTGTGTCATGAAAGGCAGGCTGGATGTTTGTGTAGAGATTAAAAAGTAGGAGAGCCAGTACTGATCCGTGAGGGAGTCCATTCTTTTGGAGTCCCTACCTACTTTTTCTGTGTCACAATCCGGGCAGGAGCTGGATTCGCAGGAAAGCCAGGGCCGGTTCTACCCGGAGTCTGGACCGGCCGGCGTGGAAGGATGGACCCAAAGCAGGAGGACCAGATGGCTCGGAGAGACAAAAATGACAATTAGTAAACTGCACTAACATCACACAGGATGAATGGAACAGGGTGGAACAGCAAAAACTTATCAGGGCCCGAGGGGGACCTCGGTGCGGACAAAGCAGGAGCCTGTGGGAGAGCAGGTGAAGTAGATCAGCAGATCATGACACCATGGAAGGACAATGCTCAATTAACGTCATGTGCAAGGACTTGCCACTGCAGCCTCAGGAAAACAGCTCATCCATGTGTGAAATCAGGATACCAACTGCCTCCTCATGTGAAAGTCGCAGAGACTAAATACTGATCACTAATGAGACAAGGGAAAGACACCTGTGCACAATTAAGACGAGAATCAGGTGAGGAACAGGTGACATCCTCACATACCTCCCCTTCCACGGATGTCTCACGACATCCAAAAGAGGAAGATGGAGGATCAAGGACTACATCTCCATTGCCCATGGAAGAGCGAGGAGGACAGCACATCTCCAATGCCCACGGAGGAGCACGGAGGAACCAGGACTACTTCTCAAGCACCCATCGAAGAGTGAGGAGGGTAGCACTACGTTACCCACTGGAAGACTGGAACTCCTCCTGCTTGGTCTTCTTATGATCTTAATTGAGCATTCTGTCACGATCCGGGCAGGAGCTTGTGGGAGAGCAGGTGGAGCAGACCAGCAGATCATGACACCATGGAAGGACAATGCTCAATTAATGTCATGTGCAAGGACTTGCCACTGCAGCCTCAGGAAAACAGCTCCTCCACGTGTGAAGTCAGAAAACCAACTGCCTCCTCATGTGAAAGTCACAGAGACTAAATACTGATCACTAATGAGACAAGAGGAAGACACCTATGCACAATTAAGAAGATAATCAGGTGAGCAACAGGTGACATCCTCACATTCTGCCATCCAGCTCTACACAAAATCTCCTCTTTTCCAGAAGACTTTTCTTTTTTTCTTTTGTTAAATTTATGTGACCATTTAAAGCTATTTGAACAAACTTTGTTAGCAAGCTGCAATAGTATCATTGGCCACAGAAAGGTCAAATAGGACTATGAAGGAGAAGTGTTGAAGCAAAATATGTTTTAATGTTTGGAAGTTTCACTGTTCAGTAGTCAAAGAGCTTCAGCGATTGCATTTGCCGTTTTAATAATTTACTTGGTCTAAAAACATTTGCTTAACCGTCTCCTGCTGCACCTATGCTCAGAGTGAAGACTTAAGACGCTCTCCCTGGGGCTGTTTGGAATTGGGTGTCCTGTCCTGTCGGCTGGGCGCGGGTTGGGCCGGATCTTGGATGTCGACTCCTCTCTGCCCCAGAATGAATGGGTCTATCTCCTGGGTTTGGGCGTGGGCTGCCCCATGTAGGGGGCAGGTACATGTCTTGGACCTGGGGTGTATAGAGTGCGTATCGGGAATATGAATGGAATGTGGCGTTATTGTATGTCTTTGAGTGAGTGATGGTGAAGATGATGGTGGATCTGTGTGATTGTGTCTGTGAATGATTATTTGTCAGGCTGGGACTTAGACTACCTTCTTTTTTATACAGCTGGGGCTGTTTGGTGTAGCGCCCCTGCCATGCGGCCCCCTAGTAGGGTGTGACTTTGCCTGCCAGTGCGTTTGGGGTCCTCAGTGTTGGGGGCGGGGCGCTTGGGCGTGTGACAGCTCGGCCTAGTGGCTCGGGTCCTCTGGTCCTGTTGGGCCTGAGGGGTGTGCGTCCTCTGTGCCCGGGCCTAGGTGCCTAGTCCTGGGGCTACATCGGTGTAGCGGGTTCTGGCAGGAGCATGTGAGTATGTCGCTATTGGCCCCGGGGGGTCATTGTGTGTGGTCGCTGGTGGGGCTCTTCCGATTCTCCCCTGTGGTCGGACCTGGGGGGAGGGCGTGTGGTTCATCCTGTCTGGGTGGCTCTGGGGGCTCTGTGCTCGGGGTCCCTCTTGGGGTCTTGGGCTCTGGTCCCCCCTTTGTCTGCCTCGGGTCTTGGGGGTCGGGTCTCTGATGCTTTGCGGTTACTATTGAATGTTCTATTAGAGAAGCCTTATACAGTTATGCATGTTCACAACCACACACAAATAGATGCAGGGATGCACATGCAGGTATCGTATGTAGATATGTAGATGTGCATGTGACTGCATATGTATGTATATATATGTATGTATATGGGTATGGGTATATATATTTATGGAGAACTACTGCAAAGCCATGAATATTCTAAGTATTTTATACATATATCTTTTGTTGTTGTGTTCTGTCATGTTCTTTGCAGGTTTACAGAAGGCGGTCGGGTGTGTTTGCCTTGCGCTTTCTGTGTGTATTTGTTATGTTTTGTGGTTTTTCCTTCCTTTCTTTCTATCCTAATAAATAAATAAATAAACATTATGGTGTGAAGAGGATGGCTATAAGGTGAGAAGGGAGGCCATCTATAAAAGGAAAAAAAAATCATCAATCACAATGCTCAAGTGTTTCAGTAGAGCCAAACTTTACGCATTTTGTAAAATTGACTTATAGCCTTTTTTATGTTAGCTAAGATTGATTAGCTGGCCACCATCTTGAATTGTTTACTCCAAAAGGTAATAAATTGTACAGTAGAGGTGTATCTGATACATCTATGAAAATTTAATTGAATTCTGTCAACCTGTTCACGAGTTATTTTTCTAACATACACAGAGGGTTACTCCAGAAGTTTAAGCCAATATCTCATGCAATGAGAAGAGCACAAAGTATGTGGTGGGGATATCAACATAAACAAAGACAAATTGCTAAAGTCACTTAGCTGTGGCTAGGCCTGTCACAATTACTGGGCCGAGATAGTGTAGAGGCAGGGCAGCCGGCTCAGGACCAGAAGGTCTCGGGTTCGATCCCCGGTCACGGCATACCTTGTTGTGTCCCTGGGCAAGACACTTTACCCTGAGTTGCTCCCGGTAGGACAGGCAGCGCCTTGCAACGCAGTCTACCGCTACCGGTGTATGAATGTGTGTATGAATGGGTGGATGGTTGGTACGGTGAAGCGCATTGGGGCCCCTCAAAGGGGGCTGGAAAGCGCTATATAAGTAAGCTCCATTTACCATAACAAATTTTGCTGGCCAATTAATTGTCTCAGACATTATTGCGATAAACGATAATATTGTTTGAAATTTGACAATAATTATTAATTATTGTCAAATTTAAGAAGACATTTTTTAACTTTGTTTTGCCTGTAGTACCTTTTCATCTACCAGATAACAGTATAAGACTGTTTGAACCAAAGGATGGATAGTGAGGGAGTGAGAAGCGTGTCTCTTTAAGAAAAATGCGAGGAAGGCCCCATGACGTGACATGGGCCGTCTTTCTTCGGTTCTCAAAATGGAAGACGCTCAGTGTGGTTTGAGCTCTTTAGCATAGCATTTTTCACACAAATCTTTTAATAAAAAAAAATCAGTAAACAAGTTCTCAGAGTCTTTTTCAGAGAAAACTTTTTACACGAAGGCACGGGTTTCAACCATAAATTTTGGAGCTTTGACAAGACAGACATTTTTTTCCCTAGGTCGTTCTGTTAGCTTATCTCGTGGTTTAGCTTCTTAGCTTAGCTGCTTTTAATGATCCAAAAACACAATTTTTGATGGTTAAAATGGATTTTAAAGAGAAAAGACAAAGGGAGGGCTCCGTGAAGAACACCAGAGTTGAGCTTTTTGTCATCCATTGTCTTCAGAAAGAGAGCGACACAAATAAATGATAAAGTGATGAATGAAAATGAGGTAGATAATTTTCATTTATCATGCGATTAATTGATTTATTGCAACAAGCCTAACCCGGAATTTACACTACATGCGTTCCGGCTCCACTCCGCTCCGCCCCGCTCGCAGGTCGCAGCTGAGCGTCTCAAAGTCCAGTTTACACTACCTCCGCTCCGGTCCGGTCCGTCTGGATGCGCCGCTCCGAGACGCATGCGCGGGAATTGCGAGATCGCGCGATAAATCAAGTGATAAATAAAGAAGTCAGAACAAAACAATTCATTCGGTGGAAGAAGGAGAACAACAGTAGAGACAGCCTCGCTGTTTGGTTGTTGATCTTCTCTCGTAAATGAGCGACAGGACATGGTTTGAGCGACAGGAAGTGATTTATTACATTTCAGAATAAAATACTTTTTTAAATTTATTTATTTCTTGTATTGCGTTTGTAGGCGTAGTCATAAATGATAGTTTGACAGCATTTTTGTACAAATAAATCCGTATAGAGCTAGGATTAGTCCGCCCGTGGTGATTTTATTTTGTAAATACGGATGTTGTGCTCGTTCCTTTTCCTGTTGGTGCGACGTAATCTTTAAAAGTTGACTCCGGCACAGCTCCGGCGTCCGGCAGAAATAGGATCAAGGTCTATTTTGACGGACTGCCGTCCGCTCGCCGCCGCCGTGCGGAGCCAGTGTAAATGCTCTCATTGATTATAATGGGTGCGTATTTGCTGCGGAGGTCGGACCGGAGCGGACCGGAGCCGGAACGCATGTAGTGTAAATTGGGGGTTACTGTGGCTGCCATCTTTAATGGGGATGACCCATACATATTTTTCAGTGTATCATTAATCTCTATGCAGTGGTTCATCAGACATTTTGGCAACACAACTAACAAACATTTGCACACACAGACACAGCCAAAAATATTGTGGCTTGCTGTCCACCGACAGTGGGTGGCAACTAAACCTACAGAATATGACCCCAGTTGTCAATTATTATAAATAAATACAGCTTTTCTCATTCTGTAGTTAACCAAAAAAAGTAAATTTTAACTTAATAATTTGAACTTAATCTCATTTTAGTATTTTGTAAATATTGTTTTCTCCCGTTCCATTAATCTGCTTTTTATATTTCCTTTCCATAAGAAAATATTCTATCCAAAGTGAGAACAGAAACATTTTTGGAGACCTGTACTTAAAGTGAGGTCCTTTCCTTAAGCATTGTTCTGTGTTGGAATGACTCAGAGCCCCAGAGGGACTCTTTACAGACTCACCCCAATATAGGAAGGCTCTTTAAAGTGTATGTGCTGCACTCCCACCGGGCTCTAAGCTGTTAGAGGCTTCCCTATGTGTCTCCTGAACACTTCTATTTATCACTGTCTCACTGCAGCAGAGCCATTCCTCAGCTGGGACAAGACCGTACGGGATAAATGTTTTCTGAGACTTGTGAAAGAAGCGGGCCTCGGTCCAACCTTTCTTTGTTCATGCAGAATCCCAAACTCCAGGTTGAAGTCTGCTTTTAATGTTTTTAGTGATAACAGGAAGCTCATCCTCACATAATGTGAACTGGATCTAAGATTGGATGATTTATTTAAGCTTTGAATGGCCACTGAACGGTTGGTTCAACAGTGATGAGAGCCACCAACAAACATTATCTATGATAAATATTTAGGGATATAGTTAGTTTTTCTTGTATTTGTTTTTAAATCCTATTCCTTATTTATTAACCTTTGTTTAACAAGGCAAATTCCATTGAGATAACAGATCTGGGCAGCACGGTGGCACAACTGGTAGAGCTGCTGCCTCTCAGCGAGAAGGTTGCCGGTTCAAATCCCGGTCCGGGGCCTTTCTGGGTGGAGTTTGCATGTTCTCCCCGTGCATGCGTGGGTTTCCTCCGGGTACTCCGGTTTCCTCCCACAGACCAAAAAACATGCTTGTTAGGCTGATTGGTGACTCTAAATTGACCCTAGGTGTGAGTGTGAGAGTGGATGGTTGTTTGGTGTGAGTGAGACAGGTCCCTCTTGTAAATGAGTCCCCGTGACCCAACGAGGCTAGCCTGTATAAATAAAGGTTGAATGAATCTCTTTTGCAAGGGAGGCCTGGGCCTGAAGGCAGCCTAACATTAAATATTATATCTTATTTTATGCCATAAGCTCTCAGATACTGGTTTCTCAGATCATACGTATGGTTTTCGAGTTATTTCTAAGGCCGAAAGCAATGTGTTCAACACAATGGTACTTCTTCTAGCTATTTAACTGTAAATAATGGTGTACCACAAGGCTCAGTCTTAGGTTAGAACACACTCTCTTTACAATTTATATAATTGATGTAGGTCAGAATATGCCTTGTAGCTGCTACTTTCCTACCAGCTATCGATTATGGTGATATTATTTACATGAATGCCACTGCCAGCTCCTTTGTTGGATGCAGTCTATCACGAAGCTCTAAGATTCTTAACTACCGTACCCATCACTGGACCCTGTACTCCTGTGTTAGTTGGTCATCATTATCTACACGTAGGGTCTCACACTGGTTTATTTTCATCCATAAATCCCCCTTGGTCTGCTACTTTATAACTCCTGCCACATGTCACGCCGTCAGTGCACTTACAGCGTCACTCTCAGGCCATCATTACATGCAGCGTTCCCTCAGTGCAGACTGAACTTGGCAAAAATGCCTTTTCCTACTCAGCTCCTGCAACCTGGAACACCTTGAAACAGGAACTAAAGTTGCCCACCTTAGTTGCTTTAGGGGGTTTCAAACATTTAATAAGGTCAATAGAAAAGTCAAAGAAAATATGTTCCTGGTTTTAGTATTTTAGTATTTTACCTTGTTTTATAAGGTACCTTGATTTTATTTTGTTTTATACCACTACTTTTTATTTTTACTTTATATGCATGTTGCAAATAATTGCAAGGTTGAATGAAAATATATAAAATAGGGCTAAAAGTAAACAATCAAGGCATAAAACATTGATTTTATAATAGAAAGTCCATTTAAAGTTTGATGTGACAGTAGAAACACACACTTCATATTCATCCACCGACATAAGATCTTTGCTTAAAATTGTAGCTGTAAATGTTGGAATCAACCCTCTCTGTCTGTTAGCAAAATAGCTAATTCACTGGATGATTTTTATTGAAACTTTCAGAAAGTAATCACTGGATGTACATCTACAACTTGTTAACTTTTGGAGCCGAGGCCTCCACAGCCAACTAACATCTGCCAACATAAAAATAGCTGTAACTCAGTCAGGTGTACAGATGTTTGCTGTGGTAGTAATTGGTAGCAGCTGAGAATCATCGTCAACACAATCTGAACGTGATATTTCATGATTTCTCATGAGATTGCACATAATGTTATTAAGGTTTGTCGAATCTGACTATAGCTCCATCATTTCTCGACATATGAAAATCTTATTTTAGAACGCTGGCATGTTTTAAAATAACTAAAATATCAGTGCATCTTAATTAACATGGCAACACCCCCCACCCCCGAATAAACAAACTATGGCAACAAATTTATCTAATTTTAATTTTTCATCTCTATGAATCAATTCTTTCAAGGAATGCTTTTAATTATTATCATCATAATTTTTGTCATTCTTGATATCGTAGGGAATGATTGTTTTCAAAATAAACTGTAAACAGAAGTAGCAATGATTGTTTGGAATGCTTATAAATAAATATAAATTTTCTTTCTAACTAAAAATGTTACCCGGCTCCACCACGTTTAATTCTGTCTTTGCTTGGTCCCAGCTGCAGCTCAGATAAGTGGTTATTTAAAAAAAGAAGCTGCAGGGTTTCATCCTTTCCGCATACAGGGAGGACAATTACACCCAGCTTCATGACTTTTGCTGAAAGGAACAGAAATTGTTTGTGTTTGGTGGCAAACTAAAAGCGTACAGTAAGAGGATCAGGGCTGGATGAAAATAGATTAAAGGGAATCAAACAGTTATCAGGCAGCAGCAGACAATCTCTGCTAAGTGATAGCAGATCCATTCAAAGAGGAGGACCACAGACTCCGTCGGATGCCCCCCACCCCGACAGTAAGCTCTGTTTGGACTCCACAACTGGAACCATACATTTAATTAAACAAGGAAGAGGATTATTGATAAAATGCAGGACTTCACCAGCGTGTGTGTGCGCACAATTTCATTTAGGATTTCCTCGATAGCTTTAGGTACAAACTTTAATTCTTGCCATTTAAATAGTCAATTATCTACTCTGATGCATGCTCAATAATCCAGGTAGAAAAATCTAAAAAAGCTAAGTCTGGTCCTCTGGACATTCAAAAAATAAAACAAAACAAAGCAAAAAAAATGTAGAGTTTGAGAAAACAGCTAGGAAGAGGGCAGACTACAGGAACCACTTGCGATTCAACCTTAGATGCAGACAAAGTGGCATCATTCCCAAGAGCCTGGAACTGAAATCGTCGGTCAGCGGGGACCGAGCAAGCAAGATCCTTCAGAAGGCACAGACGCAGCTGCTGAATGAACGGGTAAGACAGACCAATTTTACTATTGAGGCCTTGAAGACCAAAGAAGAGCACATTAAACAAAAACTAACAACGTGCCTAGATCAGACCACACTTCAGCAA
>JBBPBX010019814.1:23902-44062 GCA_038048925.1 Garcialebias charrua | reverse complement strand
CACCGCTACCCCCCACCCCCCGCAAGTGTCGGATGTGTTTTTGAACAGAAGCATTTTAAAATGTCTCGAAACTACAGTTAACTTCATATTAATATTGTAGTGCATATGTTGTGTGTCCCGTGGGTCGTACAGTATCAGAAATCAAGAATAAATGGTTTGATCTGAAAATGGCTTCAAACAAACGTCTCGCCGCAGCACGGACAGGAGGTGGTCAAGGAATAGTCTGCGAGATGGATGGACAATAAATGCCACGCTGCGCAGACGCATGCCAACATGTTTTGCAGCACAAATGAGTCATGCGCGCTCGTCATCGCGCAACCACATTCTGCAGTAATCAAAAAAGGCATTCAATACAGGATCAACTGGACTTTATTTGTTGCAGAAAACGTTTCGACTTCTGTCCAGAAGTCTTTTTCAATTCTGAATGAATGAAAGCTGTGAGAAGTCAGTTGAAGTCCAATAAAGTCCAGTTGATCCTGTATTGAACGCCTTTTTTGATTTTATCATGTCCTGGACGACTGAGAATCTTCACCAGCACATTCTGCAGGTTATATTTCGAATCAGATATAATAATCTATTGCTCCGATGGTGTTTGGCACAGCAGTCCAGCAATAGCATGAAAATCAGTCTTAATTCGTACTTGTTCTGCGGCGGTGTATGGGAATTTTATGTACCTGGGTGTTAATATGAGGAGCGGCTTTGATGACCAAGGGGAGCGCACGACTCACTGAAGCCTGCGCGACACACCAGACAAATTAAACTTAAAATTATAATTCTAATTCAAACAGAATAACCTATTGTCAAGAATAATTATGGTGCGTGATTTTTTTAAACCCAAAATATTTTCTAAATAACGAAATATGAAGTTATTCGTGGAGAAGATCCGTCTGGATGACAGCAGACTGACGCTCCTAAAATATACGACAGGTCCGGACCACTCGTAAATTTTGTTCGTATCTGAAAAAAATCGTAGGATACGAAAACATTGTTGAATGCCGCAAATGATCCTAAATCACTCGTACGCACAGTTTAAGAACAAATCTGTGCGTACGAACGGTTCGTGAATGAGGGCCATTCATTTTACAGCATCAAAAATAATGAAGGATACAAATGGCAGATTTCTTATAATTGCGGGCTCTCTGTTCCATACCCTCGTTTTATTAGTGAACATTTATGCACCAAACTTTGATAACCCAGACTTTATAAACAATTTAGTTAGCACACTTCCATATCTTGACACTCATCTGTTAATTTTAGCTGGGGACCTGAATTGTGTTATGAACACATCATTAGATCGCTCTTCGTCTCGGCCCTGTACACAGTCTAATATGTCTAAATCTATTTTGGATTTTGTGTCCCAAAATGGTTATGTAGATCCATGGAGGGCACAGAATCCACTAACAAGGACCTATTCTTTTTACTCGCAGGTGCACCAATCCTATTCCCGTATAGATTATTTTTTTGTTGACAGCTCTTTAATGCAGAGAGTCACTCTTCTGAATACTATCCGATTGTTATCTCAGACCATTCTCCTCTAAGCATTGATATAAACTTTATAAATAAACCCCGTTCTAGTCCTCGTTGGAGATTTAATAGTCTCCTGTTATCAGATGAGCCATTTAATAAATTCATCTTATCAGCAATTGACGATTTCCTAATGTTCAATAAGAGCGATACAATTTCTCCCTCACTATTATGGGAAACATTAAAAGCCTATATTCGTGGTCAGATTATTTCTTTTTCAGCTAATGTCAATAAAAATCTACGCACTAAGATATCAGAAATATCAACAAAAATTCAGAATATTGACAGGCAAAATGCCGTTAATCCGTCACACGATTTGCTGAAACAGCGACAGGATCTTCAAATGGAACTTGATCTTTTAACAACATCTGATGCGGAGCGTCTCTTAATCCGATCTCGAGCCACTTATTATGAGCATGGGGAAAAACCAAGTAGACTTTTGGCACATCAACTGAAACGAAAGGCTAGCTCTCACACAATATCGCAAATCAAGGATCGATCGGGCAACCTTGTCTCAGACCCTGTCTCCATTAGTGACACCTTTAAAAAATTCTACTGCGATCTGTATAAATCTGAACTACAAGCAGACTCAAACGAGCTACTCGCCTTTCTTCAGAATATTGACATTCCTAGGATAGACAAATTGATTTCTGACCAACTTGAGGCTCCCATTAAATTAGAAGAAATATTAGAGTCAATTAAGAATATGCAAAGTGGTAAAACACCTGGCTCGGATGGTTTCTCTGCCGAATTTTTCAAAAAATTTAAAGATAAGATAGCCCCTCTTCTTCTCGAGGTTTATAATGAGTCATTCGGGCGTGGCCTGCTACCTCCCACCTTGACTCAAGCTTCAATCTCTCTCCTGTTAAAGAAGGATAAAGATCCTACTGCTTGCGAGTCTTATAGACCCCTTTCACTCTTGAATGTGGATTTTAAGATTTTGTCTAAAGTACTCGCAACTCGGCTTGAGACAGTTCTCCCTCTGATTATCTCACAAGAACAGAATGGATTCATCAAAGGTCGCCAGTTGTTTTTTAATACCCGTACATTATTGAACACAATTTTTTCAACTCATTCCCCCAAGTCTCCTGAAGTGATCATTTCTCTTGATGCCGAGAAAGCTTTTGATCGAGTGGAATGGGAGTATCTCTTTGCCACTCTTAATAGGTTTGGTTTTGGAAAGAAGTTTGTGTCCTGGATCAAACTACTTTATACATCTCCTCAAGCATGTATTCTTACTAATTCCGTCCAATCTGATTATTTTTCGGTGGGGCGTGGTACTAGACAGGGTTGCCCTCTTTCCCCCCTCTTGTTTGCGTTAGCCATTGAACCTCTTTCTGTTGCCCTAAGATAGGGCTGGGCGATATATTGATATTTTTAAAATATCGAGATTTTTTCTAAAGAGATATAAGACGAGACTATATCGTTTATATCGAGAATCCACCGTCTGTCTGTTTTCTCCCACTCGCCCCCCTCCTTCTCCTTCACTGAACACAGACCCAGCCCCTCCTTCCTGCAGGCTGCAGGAGGGCGGAGCCGCGGAGACTTTCAGCACAACAAGAAGTAAACACGGCAGATATGAAGAGCCGCGACGCAGCTGCTGAGGGGGAAAAACAATGTTTTTCCTGAGCTAGTTTGGATTTAAATTGTCAGATGAGGGCAGAAAAAATATTTTTGTAGACGATGCTGAAAATAATCCCGACGAAGGCTCGGATCTACGAATCTTTTTCACCATTTAAACAGCGGAGTGGAGCGTGAAACGGCAGAACCGAGTTTTTTTTTTACAGCCTCCTGCTTCATTAAACAAACCACGGGTCTGAGCTCATTTAGTCGTGCGCGCACTGCAGCGCTTTCATGAGAGGAGCAGAAGGACGTGGAGACATTAATAAATCAGCAGCTCATCACATCGCCAAAGATACGGTCCTTAGCGGCTAACAAGATGGCTAACGCTTTAGCCGCCTTCTTCCACAGCTGAGACTGACCGTGTCTTTGGCGCTATATGATAAACTGCTGATTTATTAATGTCTCTGCCTCTCTGTTCACGTTTCTGAGTGGAGGCTGTCGTCTTTTTACACAAGGATTCAATGCGACACTTTGTAGAGAGAACGTCTTTGTGAACCCGGAAACAACCCCCTGACCCTTTCACAATAAAACCGGATACAGTACAGTATATACCATACCATACCATACCAGCTTTATTTATAGAGCACTTTAAACACTTACAGGACCAAAGTGCTGTACACACAACAAAACAATCACAATCAGGTAATAAAATGATTAAAATAAATAAAAGTCACATAATAAAAGTTGAGGAATCATACACTCAGATAAAACAAGCGACTAAAATTATTAAAAGTCAACATCGCAGATGGTGTCATAGGCCAGGGAGAAGAGATGGGTTTTAAGAAGAGATTTAAAAACAGACAGGGAAGAGGCCTGTCTGATGTTCAAGGGAAGGTTGTTCCACAGTTTAGGAGCTGCCACAGCAAAAGCACGGTCTCCTCTGAGCTTGCGTTTTGTCTTTGGGACACTCAGGAGCAGCTGATCACATGACCTGAGGGATCGAGAGGGTGTGTATGGCTGCAGCAACTCGGACAGATAGGGCGGGGCAAGACCATTTTGCGCTTTAAAAGCAAATAAAAGAACTTTAAAATGAATCCTGTAATGTACGGGCAGCCAGTGCAGGGAGGTTAAAACAGGAGTAATGTGATCAAACTTTCGTGTGCCAGTTAAAAGTCGTGCAGCGGCGTTCTGTACCCTCTGAAGCTGAGAGATACACGAATCACTGATTCCTATATAGAGTGCATTACAGTAGTCCAGCCGTGTGGTCACAAAGGCGTGAACTACTGTTTCAAAATGCTGCTTGGAAAGAATTGGCTTCACCTTAGCCAGCTGCCTCAGGTGGAAAAAACTAGTTTTAACAACTGCTCTGATGTGGTTTTCAAATTTTAGTCCGGCATCGATCTTGACCCCCAGGTTTGTAACAATAGGTCTGATGTATTGAGCCAAGGAACCAACATTGACCTTGGGAGTCTCAGTGGAGCTTCCAAAAACCATCACCTCAGTCTTCCCCTCATTAAACTTTAAAAAGTTCACAGCCATCCAGGCTTTGATGTCCTCCAGACATGAAAACAGAGGGGCCAGAGAGTTGGAGTCCTTTTTCTGAAGCGGGACATAAATCTGCGTATCATCCGCATAACAATGAAAGGAGATCCCATATTTTCTAAGAATGGAGCCAAGAGGGAGCAGGTACAGTGTGAAGAGGAGGGGGCCTAAGACTGAGCCCTGAGGAACCCCACACAGAAGAGGAGCAGAGGAGGACTCATGGTCACCAAGGCGGACACAGAAAGTACGGTCGGCTAAGTAGGACCTAAACCAGTTCAGTGCTGCACCGCTGACACCCCCCCATTGTTTCAAACGACATAGTAAGATGTCATGGTCCACGGTGTCAAAAGCAGATGATAAATCTAAAAGCAGGAGGACAACACTGTCACCAGAGTCTGTTGCTAAAAATATGTCGTTAAAAACCTTTAAAAGAGCAGATTCTGTACTGTGCAGAGCTTTAAAACCAGACTGTAAAACCTCGAGAATGTTCTGTTCTTCCAAATATGCTGATAGTTGGTTGTACACAACCTTCTCGAGCATTTTTGAAAGAAATGGCAGTTTGGAGATGGGCCTGTAGTTAGCAAGAACAGAGGGGTCAAATATATTGTACCACAGGCTCACATTTACTGCAGTTCACAAACACTAACTAAAGTGAAAGCACGTTTCTATCTTATCAAGACACTCAAAGCTCTTTAAAACACAATCTGTGTCCTCATTTACCCATTCATACAGCACTCTACTAGAACTGTACAAAGAATAATCAGTACTTTTATCACATTCATACACTGACTGATGGACACACATCAGAGGCAATGACACAGCTGCCCTCAGCTGAAGAGGACTATTATTTAATAGGTGTAAATAAATGTCTAAAAAATAAAGTAATGTATAAAATAGTTCATTTTTTAGACATTTATTTTGTAGAGTTACAGCTGTTTGTTAATAAATGTTGCTGTGTGACAACTGGGACAAAGCTTTGACTCAGAAATATATTTTTGTTATTCTTTTATGGAAAGAAAATTATATCGAGATATATATCGTATATCGCGATATATCACAACAATATCGAGATATGAAATTTTGTCCATATCGCCCAGCCCTACCCTAAGATCCCTTTCTTCTTTTCACGGAATCATCCGCTCTGGCGTCGAGCTTAAACTGTCTTTATATGCAGATGACCTTCTCCTGTATGTTTCTGACCCTTTATGTAGTCTTCCCCCAATTTTAAATCCTCTGGAAAAATTTGGATCGTATTCCGGCTATAAAATTAATTAACTTAAAACCGAATACTACCCAGTGAATTCATTAGCTTTAAAGCTTAAACCTTCTGATATCCCTTTTAAGCTCAGTCCCTCGGGGTTTAGGTATTTGGGAATTAATATTGTACATACTCTGCCCTCAATGTTTTCTCAGAATTATACCCCACTAGTCTCCCAAATTGCATCAGACCTTCAGAGGTGGAACTCTCTCCCTCTTTCACTAATTGGCAGGATTAATATTATCAAAATGAATGTGCTACCTAGACTTCTGTTTTTATATCAAAATATCCCTCTGTTTTTGCCCAAGCAGTTCTTCAGGTCCCTGGATCAGATGGTCTCTTCCTTTTTGTGGAATGGAAAGGCCCCCAGAATGAGACTTTCTTTATTACAACAGTTCACCACAAATGGTGGTCTTTCTCTACCTAATTTTACAATGTATTACTGGTCCTCACATATCCATAAACTGAATTATTGGTTAAATTCACCTGATCTGATTTGGTGTAAACTTGAAGTTCAATCGATTTCTGCATCTTTTTCACCTGCCTCAATTATTTATTCATCATTACCAATTAAACTATCCTCTGTTACTACAAATCCTATAGTGCTTTCCACACTCAGGATCTGGTCACAATTTAGGTCCCATTTTAAATTTGTATTACCATCTAATAAAATGCCGTTATTAAAGAATCACATTTTCTCTCCAGCATCTACTAATGCTGCCTATAGAATTTGGCATGAGAGAGGTATTAGAACAATGAGAGACCTTTACGAAGATGGTTTGTTCCTTAGTTTTTCAGAATTGTCTTCTAAATTTAATCTACCCACTTCACATTTGTTTCTTTATTTCCAAATTAGACATTGCGTTTCATCACGGTTTCCAAATTTTCCAACTTTGCCTACTGACCCACCATGGGTCGAATTCCTAGCTTTGAAGCCTAATCTGAAATCTCCTCTTTCTATTATTTATGGAAAACTTATGGCAATTGAGGCCGACTCATCAGGTAAAACCAGAACTGCATGGGAACGGGAATTGGGTGTTGAACTGTCAGAGTCATGGTGGGATAAAGTTATTCTCAGCATACGCCAAAGTACACCATGTGCCAGACTACAATTAATACAGTTTAAAGTAATAAATAGAGTACATTTTTCAAAATCCCGTCTATCAAAAATTTTCCCTTCAATTCCAGACCAGTGTGATAGATGTCAGGCTTCACCTTGCAACTTAAGTCATATGTTTTTCTTTTGCCCAAACTTACAAGGGTTTTGGAAATATTTCTTCTCCATACTCTCAGGAGTTTTTAAGATCCAGATTCAGAGTGATCCACTTATTGCCATTTTTGGAGTTCCAGGGACCACACTTAACCTATCCCGCCAGCAGGGAGGTCCTGGCCTTTTGTTCTCTCCTTGCCAGGCGTTGTATTTTGCTCGCCTGGAAATCTCCCACACCTCCATCCACATCACAATGGCTTAATACCGTAAGATCATTCTTGAAAATAGAAAAAATTTCATTAACAGTGAAAGGTAGTTCAGAAAAATTTACTTATAAATGGGCACCCTTTGTGTCATATGTAAAATCTTTGTCTTCACAACATACAGACTGATACCCTGATGCACGCTCAATGCACAGACTGATGGGACTGACTCATCACATTACCATGTGACTTAATTTTGAAGGATAAATGAATGGGTAAAACACTGGTTCCCTTTTAGTTTTTTGATGCCGTCCTATCCCCCCTCCTCCCCTTTTTATTTTTTATTTTTATTTATTTTTTATTTTTTATTTTATTTATTTATTTATTTATTTTTTTTTTTTATTCATTTCGTCCTGTTTTTGGTTATGTTAGTGGGGTGAGATGTGTTTGGTGTGGGAGGGTGGAGGGAGGGGAGGGGGGAGAAAAGGGGGGAAACATTTTATTTGGAGAAGTCATGTAAGTTTTGTAAAATGTATGTACTGTTAATTGTTGTATGTTCTCCTGATAAATAAAAATATAAAATAAAAAATAAAAAATTGCACAAGGAAGCTGAACCAGAACAAAATATGAAAGGAGCAGTAAAAGGTTGTGAACAGATCTGAAGGATGTAAAATGAGCTCAATTGAATCAATCAATTTATTCACTCGGTTCAACAAATTCATGATCAATTTACAAACACATTCTCTGACAACACTTACCGTACTTTCCGGCTGAAAAGTCGCTCCGCCCTATAAGTCGCATTAGTCCAATTATGTCCAATAAAGTGGAAAAATCCATAAATGTGTCGCACCTCCGTATACGTCGCATCTATTATGCGTCACCGCTGACGCGTCACATATGTTAAGCGTCAGCGGTGACAACCCTAAAATGTGGGCCGGTGTTTTTGACATAAATGGATTGGCTGCGAAATGGTTAGGAACGTGCACGGTAGGACTTTAACAAGATTAACACTTAAAAACAATTGTTTGTTTGCTGAAAATTATAGCAAAGATGTGTCTTAGCTGAACTTTTCTTCAATAAATGAACGGAATTGTTAAATCAGCTGAATTTAAAAAATAGTTTTGCTACGTGTAAAACGTGCACCCGCAGCGGGTGGGAACGCTGCATTTCTTTAAAATTTAACAAGATAAACACCTAAAAATATATATTTGTTTGCTGACCTTATAGTAAAGGTGTATCTGAGCTGAACTTTTCCTTATTAAATGTTTGTAATGGTCAAATCAGCGGGATTTAAAATATTTCGCCTTGACGGTCTTCCAAACGTGTGTGTGCGCTACGAAAATGAATTGTAAATTGAATTTTAGCTCAAACATCTCCTAAAGCTAATCAGTTGTAAATGTCCATCCAGTGATTACTTTCTGCAAGTTTCATCAAAATCTGTCCTGTGGTTCTTGACCTATTTTGCTAACAAACACTGAGGTAACAGTAGTTCAGACCTCCAGAGAGCAGGAGGCCATGCTGCGACAGAGTGAGTCTGAGCAGAGGAGTCTGCTGTCGGACACATGAGCTGGGAACGGTCGGTGGACCCTAGTGGCCGAAAGTGGTACTGCTCCATTCTTTTTTGTCTGAATGAATGGAAACGGTCATATCTCAGCCAAAAATTGGTCTAAAATATGGGGAAAAATCCCTAAATATGTCGCTTCGTCATATAAGTCGCAGGACATGAAAATCAGTTTAAGAAAACTGCGACTTATAGGCTGGAAAATACGGTACTATACATGAGTGAAGAGGGAGCAGCAAGAAGATAATTTTGTATAGATCTGTTCCCTTTTTCATTTTCCAGTTCATTTTCTATGGGAAAAAAAATGGCAGAAAAGGCTAAATATTTCAAAAAGCTAAAGTTGCACCAGTACCAAAACTCATAGCAGGATATTGTTCTGAAACAGCTGAACATTTTGATTTATGATTTGTTGAAAGAGCTGAAAACTGTGGGACGAGAATCACGCTGAAAAACGTACGGAAGAAAAATGAATCACAATAGTTGATTCATAAACATTCACGCTATTATCGTAAACTCATTCAATAATTTATGAATCATTTTCCTAACAGAAGACACAAAACACACTCATGCACACACACACTCAGGCATAACATCATTGCAGCTTCGCCTTAAGCGACAGGTGGTAAACGAACATTCTGCAGTCCAGTTCCTAACACTCATCTTCACAGGAGCTGTGTAGAACAAACAAGGATCATTTGATCTTCTCATTCTTAGTCTGTTCGGCTGTTTTCAACATTTTATCAACAGCAACAAAACCAAGCATCCCTCTCCTTTTTCCAGACAAGGGAAAATATTTGTTTGGAACATAGGCACTCACTATAAACCCTGATCTGTGTGTGTAGTTAGTTTGTATTTTGTAGTGCATCTTGTCTGACAATATGTGAACTATTCACATGTATCCAGTTACAAAGACTATTGAGGCAGGCGCTATTTATGTCTAATCATGTTAGTGCTCATGTCAGAGGATCAGCGCCGCCAGCTGACGATCAGATGCCTTCGTCCATAGAAGGAAGTCTGCAGAGATAGCGGTCCTGTTGTTCACACAGCTTCAAACGCAACAACAAATGCTCTGGAGGAATCCTGCTGTTTCTGAAAACGTTGTCACAACTCCGGGTCCGAAAAGTTGGGGTGTTGTATAAAATGCAATGATTTGAAATGTTCATAAACCCATAATCACTGTGGAACAGTTTTAACACAGTGTCTAAACTAAGTACGGCTGCAGAGGTTCAACTTTGTCCTGCTGAAATATGCAAGGCCTTCCCTGAAAAAAGACGTCTGGACGGGAGCACATGTTCTAAAACTTGTATGGTTCTGTATTGATGGTGCCTTTCCAGTTGTGTAAGCTGGCACTAATGCACCCCTATACCATCAGAGAAGATATTTTTTTTATGTGCGCTGATAACAGGTTGGATGTTCCCTCTCATTGTTTATGCAGACGTCATGATTTGTATGAACAGAAGAGTTTTTAACTTTGCCTCAGTTCATTCGAGCTTTCGTCCAGAGACAGCGGCGTTCCTTGGTGGTGTTTTACATGTGGCTTCTTCTTTGTTTCGTAGAGCTTGAGCCTCCATTTTTGGATGGCAAGGTGATCTGTGTACACACACAGATTTGTGGAAGTGTTCCTGAGCCCAGGCGGTGATGTCCAGAACAGAATCAGTTTCTATGCGGTGGCCCTCGGGAGCCTTGAAAACCACATTTTTTTAAATAATGACGTTCAGCTTTTTCTATCGAGCTCAAGATTTCTCTAAAATCTTGAAAACTTTTGATGATAATATGAACTGTACAGGTAGTCCCCGACTTACGAGCGCTCTTACCTACGAGGTTCCGGACTTACGAGCTGGCGAACGAGCAGTAAATTTGTAAAGAACATACAGAAAATACAGCACTTTTATGTGTTTTTAGATGAAAGTGTGTTAGCTAACCATTTGGAAACAAGTTTCTGAGCATGTTTATGAACTAGTATGAACATTTGTGATGAAAAACGAGTGTTCGTAGTAGCGCTAGCATAAATTTTCCGACTTACGACCGAAAATCCGGACTTACGAGAACTCGTGTTCCGACGTACGAATTTTCGTCTTACGAGAGCCTCGCAGGAACGGAACTCGCTCGTAAGTCGGGGACTACCTGTAGTCATGATGTGATATTCAAAGTCCTAATTTTCTGTTGAAGAACGTCATCTTGAAATGGTTGCTCTATTTTTAGACAACAGTTTAGACCAGTAAACCTCTGACCATGTTTACTTCTGAGAAACCTCGTCCTCCATGTCGACCTGGTGCTAATTAACCTAATTGTTGCCTCCTTTTCTTGTTAGATGTGTCCTTACTTTTTTTTTTTTTAGAACTGGGGTTGTACTTCATTGTCACAATTAGAATTTTTTTTTTTCATACAATAAGCTTTAAAAGATGTTCAAGACTTGTCTGTGTAAACCATCTGGATCAGAGCAGGAGCCGTGCAGTTGTCGGCATGCCCACTTGATGTCAGCAGGACAACACAGTTTAATCTTGCTTGGCTCCCTCACAGTGAACTGCAGATTACAGATTGAGTTACACAACTACTGTACACTAAAGACAGGCATTGTTAACCCCACTGGGTTTAACACAGGAATAATTCCAGTCAGTTGCAAAAGAGTCAAGACAGCAACCAGTGCTTCCATTTGTGATCAAATAACCAACTATTGGTGTATTGCACCAACATGATTCTAAATTTATGTGTTTTCAGAAAGACATGATTTTGATGAAGACTCTTTTTTTCCTTTAATTTTATAATTTGAACTGGGATGTACAGTGTTAGGTGTGAGCAGGTGACGTCAGTGGCCTGACTGATGATGACAGTATCCAGAGACACTCCTACCTCCCTCTGTGTGTCTCTCTGTTCCCCCTGGGTGTTCTCGTAGCTTCATCCTGCACTGCACCTCGGTTATTACCCATAAACCCCACCATCATGTGCAGCATGGATGATACAGCTGACTCACAGCAGTCACCTCCTGCACAGTGACACTCATACATTACATTAAACCTGAGCGGTGTGGATTAAAGCTGTTGTGCATGGAAACAGTGCCGTTTGTTTCTCTCGCTCTGGTCAGTTTGCACTTCCTGCTGAGCTCTGTGTGATCTGTCTGACATGCAGCACGACGAGCGAGGACGAGCCGTGCACTCGGCGCCATCAATGAGAGGCTGAGCCGAGTGTGAATCAATCTGGGGTGTGGTGTACTCTAGCAGCAAGTTGGGTGGAGAAGGGATGTGGTTACATAAGACAGGCTTGATGACTCATGCCTGCTGTTAACACACACACACACATACATGTTTGTTTTTCTATCTTTATGGGGCCTTTGCATTGACTTCCATTCATTTTTCATTCATTTCTGTATAGCCTAACCCTGACCTTTATCCTAAACCTAACCATTACCATAATATTGAAGTTCCATGATTTGGTAGACTATAATAATATTTGATCAGTTATGTATAGGGCTCAAAATAATGCATTACCTTTAAATATCCAAATGCATTTTGTTAAAAGACAAAGTTGTTATAATCTTAAGGGGACAGAGATGTTTGTAAAACCACAATTCAGAACTAGTTTGAAGGGACGTTCTACCTCAATCCAGGGAATTAGATTATGGAATGGCTTGGAGAATGTAGTTAAAAATGCCAAGTCAATGTTTACATTTAAGAAAATGATCAAAACGAATGTGTTAAAAAATATATGAAATAGCGTAATGTGTATTGTATTAGTTAGAAAATTAGAAAGAGTTAGTCATTTTGTACTGTTGGTTGAAGATTATTATTGTTTAATCTGATTGTTGGAAAAAGTTGGTTGAAGATTATTATTGTTTACATGGTTGATTATTGTTGTTTAATCTGATTGTTGGAAGTAAGGGGCAGATATAATAAGATTTATTCTTCTTTCTGCTACCTTTCATTTTTTTATATTTTGTACATTATCATTTATGAGATTGTCTTGTATTGTTTCTTTTGTAAAAAAAATGAACAAATTTAATAAACATATACATAACCCTAAACTTAACACATCCTCAATTCACACCTTAGTACTAAACCTAACCCCTAACCCACCATCAGGACTTCTTCTTATGGGGCAGATGGTCCTCACAATGTAGTATAAGTTGGAAAAATGGGCCTTACAAAGTAGCATAAACAATGACACACACACTGCAGCCATGAGCTGCTTTTGATAGTGTGGATTTCACAGACAGCACACACACTTCCTGCACTGAAAAAAGTAAGCTATAGAATTTACCCAATAAATCGGAGGTAACAATTTGCATCGACTCCTTTGGGGTAAATTCAGCACCATATATTGAGTATAAAATAACCAAACAAAAAATGTAGGAAGTACTTAAAAAAGTTGGGTAAAATTTACCTCATATGTATGTATATATTCAACAGCTACTTACCCAATTAAATTAGGTAAAACTATGTCTTTTTTCCCAGTAGATTAAACCCAATAATTACAAACAAAGGCTAATTACAATCATTTATAACCATTACTTATACTAAGAAGGTAAGATTTACCCCCAAAAAAGACATTCAGATCATACACCTTCTCAATGTTTTTAATCCATAGTCATCAAAAACACAGATTAAACTGCAGCACAACAGTGCACAGAACATTTCAAATAATGAACTTGCATTATAACGTAACAACTTCAAATGCTATTTCAGTAATGTTGGACAATAAAACATATCCCTGTTTTAGGACAGACTGCTCAATAAGAAAGGATCAGAGAAAAGGAGAAGTGAGAAGATAAAAGGAAAGAAGTGAGGTGATGAGCAGAGGTGCAAGGGATGTCCAACCATGAAGTCTTTCTTGTATCTAAACTCTTACTTGTGTTTCTTCAGCCTAACAGTGACTGAGCAAATCTGCAGGTGTACAACAAATAACTGAACTGCCTTGTTAGCAATTATACACTAAATTACAACAGCTTCACACAACATTTCAATGAATAAACCAGTTTTATAACTCACTAAACTAACGGCTTCAAATATTATTTCTGGATAATTTGTCAATGTAAAGCCCCCGAGGGGACACGGGGGAATTTTTTTTTCTTTGCGTGCGCACGCAAAAGGTTTTTTTTTCCCCATGTCCCCTCGGGGGCTCCCTAGTAAACAACACTTTCAGAGACCCCTTATTCTAATTTAAAAGCCACAAAATCCACACACAAACATACAAGATTGTTTCTGTGTGTGCAGTATCAAACATCTGGATAAAGACAAATCAGAAAATCAACATTATTTAGTGTCCGTGCTTGATCTCACTCTCAGAGATAGGATGAGAATAAAAGATACAAACCAATGGGGAGGGAAAGAGGGTGAGTTCAAAATTCTTCAGGATTCACTCAGTGGTATTGACCAGACTGACCAGTTTCTATTGCCTTTCCAGTTCTGTCAATGTGGAGAAATCAGACAACAATGGAGTGGGCTGAGAGAGGCTGCAACATGTATCCATCTGTGCATATATTTCCGTGTCTGTGGGTTGAGCAGAGGAACGAAGAGGACAAAAATATAAAACTAAACTCCACTAAAACTCTCTCTCCAGACAGAAATATCCTCTTGGAACAAGAGGGGGAATGTATGTCTATTGCACGAGTCTTGTTTTTGAGGCTGTGGACCTTCCTCAGTAGTTTTTCCCCATCAAGTTCCAAAAAAAGTTTCTGAAAAGCTTCAAATGTGTTCTTGAGTTGCTTTGGATAGTCAAGGTTGAGGGCATATATCAGTCCCATCAGCAGTACACATGCCTTTGTCCGGCTTCCACATCCGTCCATCACTTGGTTCCCCTCTATCACTATCGACACATCTGATGGATCCTCCTCAGCCATGACGTTGTGCATCACGATCACCTTTATTGTTTCGTCTGTGTAGTCCTCACCTTCCTACATGTTAAAAAGAAACATAGAAGATACACATTTTTAATTTATTGGAAGATGCTGTTTCATTACATTTCAACTAATCTAAAGGAGAGCAAAGGGGAGTGATCAGAATATTAAGTTAATCAATCATCTGTTATCAATGACATACCTGGCAGTCATGGAAAAGATCTTCTTGTCTTTCACCAAGGTAGTTAATGAGGCAGCACACTATTGCATCCCTTTTCTTCTCAATGCTCTGTGTCTGTAGAGATACAATGTAGTTAAAAAGCTAATTTTTACAGCACATTTTAAAAACAACTATTTTAATACAAAGTTTACTTTACAAACATATTACAGGTGAAGTAAAATACAATAAAATACTATGTTTGAAGAAGTCAAACACACAAACACCTCATGCTAACTTCTGAGCACGATGGTGGAGGAGTAATGATTCGGTCTTGTTCTGCAGCCACAGGACCTGAGACCTTGCCATTCAGTTCAATCCAGTTTATTTATATAGAGCCAAATCACAACAGAAGTGGTCTGCAGGGCACTGAACAGAAACAGTCACATACATACAAAGCCGATTAGCAAAAGTTATGTATTTAAGGAAGGAAGCCATCAGACATGTTGAATCTTCATTTTGTCGCAGTCTCCCATTCTGAGCGAGCACAATGGCAACAGTGGAAAGGGAAAAACTTCATTTTAAACAGGAAGAAAAGTGGCTATTTACTTCAACCGGCTGGGTCTAAGTCACTGGGTCATGCACAAATTCCCCCTGCAGACCAAAAGAGTATTTGATGCTAGGCACAAACTGGGTCAAGATGCAATGATCCCAAACACAGCAGCCACAACAAAGTGGCTGAAACAAAGAAGAATCAAGGAGTTAAAACGAGCCAAAGTCCAGACCTGGACATGACTCAAGTGCTGCTGCAGGTCTTTGAAAGAGCTGCACAAACAAACATCTGCAAAAACCAATGGACCAGTTGTGTTTAGTTTGAGCATGACCACACATTCGTCAAGTAAAAAAAAAATAAAGTTCAACTGGTCAGAAACTCAAAAGACCACTTGTAAGTGTTGTTGTAAACATTAATGGTTATATTTCACACTCCAGAGCCAGATCACAGTGTGCATCACTTTAAATACTCCTGACATCATAAACTTTTTGTGTGTGTGAGATTTATTTACCTGGATGATTGAGCTTACCGTACTTCAGGTCTTTTTTTAACCATTTTGGTCAGTAGCAAGTGGCCTTCAGGCCTATAACTATTGATTGTTATGCACTGATGATCGATTGTTTAGACCAGTGGTCCCCTATTTGCACGTGGAAAACCAGTTTCTGTAAATTCCACAGCAGGCTGGCTTGAACGTTGATAAAGTGCTATTTATATGACAGATTTAATTGGCAGGCCTCAGACTGAAAGTCTTTTGGCTAAAAGACTAAATGTTTCTTTGAAGAAGAATATGTCCAGATGACATGACTTAACTTTTTTTTGTGATCATAAACTGACCCAAGTGTTAAATTAATTTCCATTTCCATTTTTATGAAGCCCTAATTCAGCCATAACTTAAAGCTCCACTAATTTATCTAAAGCACTAAAGTGCATATTGTCTGTACAGATCTATCGGTCTATATAAGGCTGCACGGAACATTTAAGCTGTAAATGATCATGAGAGAAGTTTATAAACTGTGAGAGCATCTTAAAGCAGCCAAGTCATCGATCTGAAGTGATTTCTGGCATTTCTTTGTTAATCCGGACACAAGAGGGAGCCTTCTGGCAGCCGAGCAGGTGAGAAGCTGTTTATCCATCTCTCCACACTGACAGAGGATCTGCCAGACACATATGGAAAGCATATCTAAAAATCTTTCCTCTTGTTTTGGTGAAACCTCCATCACCTCATAAACACTGCCTCAGAGCACTTTACATGAAAGATTATTCATTAATCAGGAACATCTACGCTCTAAAGGCCTGTCCGAGCCCAACTGTGACTGATTTATTGGGAGCTGAAGAAGAAAGTTATTCTCTGTTGCAGAGTCACCTTCTCGTAGTGTGATGAGGCTGGTCAGGGAGAAATTTCCTCACACGTGGCACAGATGACACAATAGCTATGTTTCCATCCAATTTAAATTCGATTTTTGAGCGAATTTTAGAAAATTTCGCTAAAATGTAAATTAAAATTATGAGGATCAGAAGTGTTTCCATTAAACTGGCTTGAAGCGCATCTGCAATGCCACGCAAAGCGTCTCTACGTCAGACGTCAGCGTCATTACGTCACACGTCAGCGCCATACGTCAGACGTCAGCGTTACGCACTTCCACAGTAAACAGGAAGTAGCGTTTGAAAACAGACATCTCGGCAAAATGGAGAGAATATTTCAGGTATGTGTTGCTATCGGGCAAGTTGTATTTATTCTGTCATGCCAACTAGTTTTAGCGATGTTACATGTTGTCCGGAGCGGAAACAGCTGATCAGTCACGTGACGTGAATGTTCGCTGCGGCAGAACTGAGTCGGCTAATCTGTTTCCATCTGTCGTTTAGCCGACTCAGCTCTGAATCGACTCCCCAAAAACTACCTCAAGCGAGCGTATAAACTTTAGAGCGACTTAGAGGAAGTTAACTCGAATTATGCCGTTTCCATTTAGCTTTTCTGATGCGATGCTTCATAATGCGCACCTAGAAACCTTGATGGAAACACGCCTAATGATCTCAACATCTCCACCTGCAGATAATAACCTGACCCGTAAACATCACTTCACGTCTCCAAGCAGCCTGAGAAGATCGGCACAGACTTCTCCTGTGCTATTCTCACGCCGTCGCTCGCCCCTCTGGTTTTCTTCATCCCCACCCCTTCTCCACTAAAAACCCCATTCTTTGTCAAGCCTTGTCGATCCTTTTCACCACCATGGGAAATGTAGTTTCCCACATAGTTCTGCATTGAGAAATTCAGGTTGCCGAAACAAAAACGTGTGAAGGGAGAAAAAAAAACGCATGCCATCATCTCCAAATGTCAACCAAGGCAGTGGATCAATCATAAAGTCAGACGAAAAAGAAAGCAGTCGAGCCCACAGAAGGAATGAGCTCACTTGGACATAACACGGTCCACATGCAGACCAGCATGGGTGTGTAAATGATTTGATCTACAGGCAGCTGGAACACCGTAGCACCAGAGAACAGAAGAAATGGCATCGCAAGTGGAGCATCCGTGTTATCAGGTAGTTGCTTTTAGACAGTCAGTCCAAAGTGAGTGAAGGTCACCAGACAGAAGATGCCTCATTGATACATTAAACAACATCACCATCCCATGATGGTGTTTAAGTGGGTCACATTGTGGGTTTGCAGGAGGCCAAGTTGTGTTATTGTGCAACTTGGCATGCTGGGTGCACAGATGGTACAGTGGTCAGGTGTTGGAAGCAAATGTTCCAGGGGGGGATTCACACACCTTCAGTCAGACTGCAGGTTTGGAGAGCGCAAAGGTAGATGTTTGGAGTGATGCCAGCATGGACGACAAATGTCATTATATCAAATTCAGCAAAGACTTTTGGTTCTGCATCACCATGGATGACCACTGTGTGTGGAGGAGAGAACGGACATGGCCAATGTTATGGAAAGACACATCCATGTTAGTCCTGGCATCATGTTGTGGGGAGCCATAGGATCTGACCTCAGGTCATGTCTGGTAGTGATTCAAGGGACCTGGCTAGTACAATGCTCCATCAATTACCAGTACATTTTACATCTGCATGTCTCACCCTTATGGTCTTGAGCTGGAAAAGGGTAGCGTGTCCTCTCCGGGTCGAGGAGGAGGTCCTGCCCCAAGTGGAGGAATTTAAGTATCTCAGGGTCTTGTTCATGAATGAGGGCAAAATGGAGTGAGAGATCGATAGGCAGATAGGTGCGGCGTCAGCAGTGAAGCGGGCGCTGTACCGGTCTGTCGTGGTGAAGAGAGAGCCAAGTCAAAAAGCGAAGCTCTCAATTTACTGGTCGATCTACGTTCCCACCCTCATCTATGGTCATGAGCTTTGGGTTGTGACCGAAAGAACGAGATCTCGGATACAAGCGGCTGAAATGAGTTTTCTCCGCAGGGTGTCTGGACTCTGAGAAGCTCAGTCATCCGGGAGGGACTCGGAGTAGAGCCGCTGCTTCTCCACATCGAGAGGAGCCAGTTGAGGTGGCTCGGGCATCTGGTTAGGATGCCTCCTGGACGCCTCCCTGGTGAGGTGTTCCGGGCATGTCCCACCGGGAGGAGACCCAGAGGAAGACCCAGGACACGCTGGATGGACTATGTTTCTCGGCTGGCCTGGGAACGCCTTGGGATTCCCCCGGAGGAGCTGCTCCAAGTGGCTGGAGAGTGGGAAGTCTGGGCCTCCCTACTTAGGCTGCTATGACCCAGGATAAGCGGAAGAAAATGGATGGATGGATAGATGGATGGATCACCCGCTTCGGATGTTATCAACCATAAAATGGCCCCTATCATTTATTATCATCCGCATACGTAGCGGTCAGATTTCTCCTCCTGTACCTCCTAGGAGGTTTAAAGGTACGTGGTCACCGTTACAAGCGATGACAGCAGGCTCCGTCTTTAGCTACGTGTTAAAGTTTAGAGCAAAGCCTCTGGCGTTAGGTTTAGGGTCTTGGTTAGGTTTAGGCACAAGGGTAAGGGGGTCAGGTTTAGGGTTGGTCCTCTGGGTCAGGTTTAAGGTTAGGTTTAGGAAAACGGTTACATAAGCCGAAAAAACCAAAAACGTTACACTTCCGGGTTTACGGAAACACGCTGCCTACTCACAGCAATAATAACGCTGATAACGTTTTTTTTAAACATGCTAGCAGGTAGATTGGACAATTTTGCCGCTACATATGTGGATGATTGTGGATGATAACAGTTGATAGCACCCATAAAATGGACTGACAACATCCGAACCCGCTGGATGGATGGATGTCTTACCCCTCCTGAGAGCACCCTGGTACAGTCGACATCTGTGAATACTGTGAATGATCCTATGAACTGCTTAAAATATCTTGAGGTATTCTCTTTTCATTTTCCTCTGATGATACTGGAGCACTAGTTTAAAAGTTAGACAGGAGACTTATTTTTAATTTCTATGGAGCTTGCTGCTTCTGTCTGTTGCAGCTGTCCAGGGTGGGAAAGGGAGGGGGGTGGGGGGTCCATCACTGCCATTAATTTATATTTTCTTTCACTTTGCCAAGAACTGCACAGCCATCAACACATTAGACTGTATTACCTACCTTTCTTATACAAATTATTAGTAATATGAGTGGTCAGTTGGTGTTGTCAAGCTGGAACGTCAAAGGTTTGAACCACCCCGTCAAGAGAAGGAAGGTGCTCTCTCATTTAAAACAGTTAAATACAGGCATTGCTTTCCTGCAGGAGACTCACATTAGAAGTGACGATAGCAAACGATTACTGCAAACATGG
>JBBPBX010019814.1:0-20247 GCA_038048925.1 Garcialebias charrua | reverse complement strand
TACGACCGGTGTCAGAGCTTGGTCCGCATTGCCGGCAGTAAGTCAGGCTCGTTTCCGGTGAGAGTTGGACTCCGCCAAGGTTGCCCTTTGTCACCGATTCTGTTCATAACTTTTATGGACAGAATTTCTAGGCGCAGCCAAGGTGTTGAGAGGATCCGTTTTGGTGACCTTAGAATCGCTTCTCTGTTTTTTGCAGATGATGTGGTCCTACTGGCTTCATCAGTTCGTGATTTACAACTTTCACTGGAGCGGTTTGCAGCCGAGTGTGATGCGGCCGGGATGAGGATCAGTTCCTCCAAATCCGAGGCCATGGTCTTGAGCCGGAAAAGGGTAGCATGCCCTCTCCGGGTCGGGGAGGAGGTCCTGCCCCAAGTGGAGGAGTTTAAGTATCTCGGGATCTTGTTCACGAATGAGGGAAAACTGGAGCGTGAGATCGATAGGCGGATAGGTGCAGCGTCCGCAGTGAAGCGGGCGCTGTACCGGTCTGTCGTGGTGAAGAGAGAGCTGAGTCAAAAGGCAAAGCTCTCAATTTACCGATCGATCTACGTTCCCACCCTCATCTATGGTCATGAGCTTTGGGTTATGACCGAAAGAACAAGATCTCGGATACAAGCGGCTGAAATGAGTTTTCTCCGCAGGGTGGCTGGACTCTCCCTTAGAGATAGGGTGAGAAGCTCAGTCATCCGGGAGGGACTCGGAGTAGAGCCGCTGCTTCTCCACATCGAGAGGAGCCAGTTGAGGTGGCTCGGGCATCTGGTTAGGATGCCTCCTGGACGCCTCCCTGGTGAGGTGTTCCGGGCACGTCCCACCGGGAGGAGACCCAGAGGAAGACCCAGGACGCGCTGGAGGGACTATGTTTCTCGGCTGGCCTGGGAACGCCTTGGGATTCCCCCGGAGGAACTGCTCCAAGTGGCTGGGGAGAGGGAAGTCTGGGCCTCCCTACTTAGGCTGCTACCCCCGCGACCCGACCCCAGATAAGCGGAAGAAGATGGATGGATCTCCAGCTATAGGTACACTGTACTGGTGGTACTGGGCTGTACCTGTTTTCCTTTGAGAACTGCCTGAATTCCATGTGTCAGATTCAACAAGTCGAGGCAGCTTATCGGAGCTGTGGCCGCAAGGTTGTTGGTGCCTGTCGAGGTGGCAACCCTCGAACCCGGTGGTGGACACCGGCAGTGAGGGATGCTGTCAGGCTGAAGAAGGAGTCCTATTGGGCCTTTTTGGCTTGTGGGACCCCGGAAGCAGCTGATAGGTACCGGCAGTCCAAGCGGCATGCGGCTCGGGTGGTTGCTGAGGCAAAAACTCGGGCGTGGGAGGAGTTCGGAGAGGCCATGGAGAATGACTTCCGTACGGCTTCGAGGCGATTCTGGTCCACCATCCGGCGTCTCAGGGGGGGAAAGAGGTACGAGACCAACACCATTTATGGTGGAGGTGGCGTGCTGCTGACCTCAACTCGGGATGTTGTGAGTCGGTGGGCGGAATACTTCGAAGACCTCCTCAATCCTACTGGCACGTCTTCCACTGAGGAAGCAGAGCCTGGGGACTTTGGGTCGGGTTCTCCGATCTCTGGTGCTGAGGTCGCCGAGGTGGTTAAAAAGCTCCGCGGTGGCAAGGCTCCGGGGGTGGATGAGATTCGCCCGGAGTTCCTTAGGGCTCTGGATGTTGTAGGGTTGTGTTGGCTTACGCGACTTGTTATGCACCCTGGGGGTTTTAGAAGTTTAAACATCCTTGTTTTAATTTTATCTTGGCTGCAAACTGCTGCAGCCTGCTGGTTCAATAAAGAACTAACCTTTTTTTTATTACTCAGCCTGCTTCACTCAAGCTTGATTGGGCAGAGCTGCTGTTCACCTGCAGGTCCTGCCTATAAAGCTGACATGCTGTGTATGGTGCAGGGTGGAGCCTTACTGATGTGAGGTTGTGATTGCCAACTGAGTTTGGTGGACAAGCAAGGGTGCTTGTTGGAGCAACTTGGAGCCTGCTGAAGGTAAACCAAGTTTTGATTAAGGTAGCTGTATTGCTGCCTATTTGTGTTCCAGAGTGTTCTCCACCCACTCTGATCACTGTGTTGAGCTCTCATGCTACTTTGTGTGAGCTAAAGCTCTTGAGGTAAAGCTCTTTTAACAGCTCTAGTGCTTACTAGAGTTGTGTGAAGTTAAGAGTAATCTAGTGGAGACTCGTTGTACCAAGACTGGCTTGAGGAACGAGTGGTGGCTTATTGAAGTCTTCTGGATGGTGTGAAACTCAGCTGAGGGTTCACTGGAACTGCTGAGGACACTGTCAGGTAACCTAACAATTCTGAGAGATCTCCACCCTCTCAGATTGTTGTTGTTTGCTCCTGTTGGAGCTGAAATAGGCTCTTAAGGCCTGGCACTGGTTTCAGGACTAGTTGCTAAAATCAAGAGTTGAGAGTGTTTAAGCTCTTTGAGAGTTTGTGTGACTCTAGCTTAAATAGAGTGTGGTTTTGGACTGCTGTACTCTGGTTGACTCTTCTTTTTATCAGATGCTGAAGGGAAGCGTCTGAGCTGCTGCCCAGGAGGGGGACAGCTAAAGTGAAACTGAGTGAGAGACTGTTTCCTCATCTTTTTCTCCTTTTATTTTGATACTTTTGACTGTGTGGGTGACGGTAGTTCAGTTTTATCGCTTCTTTTCATTTAGAGATATTCTTGGCTAGGTAGATCGTCGCCTGGGGGGGTACGACGGTCCTGTACAGGATTGGACCAACCTGGGTGGCGTTTTGTTCTTTTCCGCCGCACCCACTCGTCCTACAATCCTTTGAACTTTCTCTTTTTTAATTTATTTTTGTTTCTTTAAGGACGCTGAGCAGGAGAAGGCGCTCCAGACGGGTGGGAGAAGCCTGAGAGGACCCTGACCGCCTGGAGGCTCTTAATTTTAGTTAATAAAATATCATTTAAACCTTTTCTTGTGTCCAGTGTCCTTTAAGTATGTTTTGGCCCTCATACGGTCGTAACATATTTATTGGATGGCTCGTCCGGGATATGATATTAATTAACTTAATGAGCTAGGTTAGTGGTTGTCAGTTTTTGCCTAAATCACATTTGGGGGCTTGTCTTATGAGCTAATTTGTCTTTAGTGTTTTAAGCGCTGCTAATCAGTGCGTTTTTGCGGGATTGAGCACCTGTTATGCTCTGTGGTATTTTTAGTAGTCTACTGCTTAAAGAGGTTGGCTCTGTTTTGCATTACTTACTAAAAGACGCGACTGTTTAAAATATTTTGGGCTGTATTTTAGGCTAGTCATATTCTAGTGGTGTATCCACTTAATTTGGGATCAGCTGTGCTGATTGTGTTAAGCGCTTTCAGGTGCGCAGCTGACGTACCTGATGGTGTTTGGTTGGTTGGACAGTTCTGCTGTTCACATTTATTTGAGGGCTTGTCAAATAGGTCCTGTAAACTTTTGTCACCTCAAGTTTGAAGGAATTGACTTCAGCAGTTGGAAGCTGGCTGAAGCTCCTCATCAGTGCTGATTGTGAGTACTATCAGCTGTGTGTATGTGTTTGCTGCTGTTGCTTGTGACACATTCAAGGGCAGTAGGACATTTGTGTTTAGGTTCACTGTCATCTGTGTACTAAACACTTGATGGTGAGCTGTTTGAGTAAGCTGTTTACAAACAAAGAAAACTGTTTACTGTTTTTGTTCAAACATGGCATTCAATTTGAAGAGATTTCTTGAACAGCCCACGTTTGATGTCTATATAAACTGCACGAGAGAGCAGATGTTGAGTATAGCAAACCATTTTAAAATCAACACTAGAGAATACGAACGTGATGGTTGGTTTGAGGGTGGACTGCTATCAGAATTAATTAAACTCAGGTTGTTGTGATGCCTGATTATGGGCACTTAAAGGAAAATGAAGCTGCCTTAAGACAAAAAGAGCTTGAAGAACAAATGAGGAAAGAAAAAGAGCTCATTTTACAGCAGCTTGAAACTGCCAAAAGGGAACTACAACTCAAACATAAAACTTTCTTAAAAGAACAGGAACTAAAACGACAAAGACTTTATGCCGCTCTTGAAGAGGAGAAACGTCTTCTGGACCAAGAGTTGCAGAGAGAATTGAGAAAGCAGGAACAAGAACAACAGCTTGAACAACGAAGACGTCAAGCTGCTTTAGAGGAGGAAAAGAAGCGTCTTCGTGAACAAGAAAGACAGGAGTTGCTGAGAGAGTTGGAGCAAGAAAGACAGGAGTTGCTGAGAGAGTTGGAGCAAGAAAGATTGGAGTCACAGAGAGAAATAAAGCTCCATGCTGAACTGAAAAAGCAACGTTCGTGTCCCACTGTGTGTCATCCAAAGGTGACACCAGAGCCTTTCATTCAAGCAGGTGTGCCTCTCTCACATCTACAGGAGATGGCGCCAGAAGAACATCGACTGGAGGAGAAGATTGAGGAACACATCAATCTGGGTGACAGTTTATTCTTATTTCATGAAACTGAAACTGAATCTGACTTAATCCCAGTGAAATCAGATGGGGATTTGAAAAACTTGGAAGAAGAGAAAGATGACATCGACATGAGTGATAGTTTTTTATTGTTATTCGACACTGAACTAACCCCAGTTCAGTCAGATGAGAACATAAAAAAACTAAATGAGCTGAAGGAAAAAGACATTGAACGGTGTGAATGTTTTTTATTTTTATTCAGTTCTAAAGCAGAAGAAGTCCCAGTGAGCTTAACTGAGGACCCAGAAGAAACCGTTTCTCCTGTTTCTTTGTATTCTTCTGTAACTCCTGCTAAAAACAATGATGGAGATGATGATGTTGACTTTAGTGACAGTTTTTTATTGTTATTTAAAACTGAAACTGAACAGCTCTCATTTAAGTCAGGATGTGAAGAACATGAAGACCTGAAGATCTCAAAAGAGGTACAGACACACGTGACATGTTCTCCTGTTTCTTTGTGTCCTGTTCCAGCCTCAACAAGAAACAATGAGCGAGTTTTTAAGGACAATGTGCAATTGATGACTAAAAGTGCAGCAGAAAATGCATTTTTAATGTCTGTGAAATGTGAGGTGCTGCAGCCTTACATTGAGCACATTGTATATGATTCTATGTCTAACTGTCTCTGTGCTTACAGTGTGGCTGAAAGCAGAGCTGTTGCAACTGACGCAGGGATGCTGTCCGGTGCAGAAAATGAGGACAGATTCCCCCTGACAGTCATGAAGAATGTCCAGTCTTACACTGACATCATTAGACATGATGTTGGTATTTGTTTGGTGTTTGGTGCTAAACAAAAGCCTTACAGAGTAGACGGAGATAAGCGTCGTCTGTTTGGCTTCCAAACATTCTGAGATACCACTATGTTTTGTTTGGAGAGGAGTGCTGTGTCTATAGGTGACATCTGCACGTTCTCCCCCAACAAAACTCTGGCGGTGGGGATGTTATGCACCCTGGGGGTTTTAGAAGTTTAAACATCCTTGTTTTAATTTTATCATGGCTGCAAACTGCTGCAGCCTGCTGGTTCAATAAAGAACTAACCTTTTTTTTATTACTCAGCCTGCTTCACTCAAGCTTGATTGGGCAGAGCTGCTGTTCACCTGCAGGTCCAGCCTATAAAGCTGACATGCTGTGTTTGGTGCAGGGTGGAGCCTTACTGATGTGAGGTTGTGATTGCCAACTGAGTTTGGTGGACAAGCAAGGGTGCTTGTTGGAGCAACTTGGAGCCTGCTGAAGGTAAACCAAGTTTTGATTAAGGTAGCTGTATTGCTGCCTATTTGTGTTCCAGAGTGTTCTCCACCCACTCTGATCACTGTGTTGAGCTCTCATGCTACTTTGTGTGAGCTAAAGCTCTTGAGGTAAAGCTCTTTTAACAGCTCTAGTGCTTACTAGAGTTGTGTGAAGTTAAGAGTAATCTAGTGGAGACTCGTTGTACCAAGACTGGCTTGAGGAACGAGTGGTGGCTTATTGAAGTCTTCTGGATGGTGTGAAACTCAGCTGAGGGTTCACTGGAACTGCTGAGGACACTGTCAGGTAACCTAACAATTCTGAGAGATCTCCACCCTCTCAGATTGTTGTTGTTTGCTCCTGTTGGAGCTAAAATAGGCTCTTAAGGCCTGGCACTGGTTTCAGGACTAGTTGCTAAAATCAAGAGTTGAGAGTGTTTAAGCTCTTTGAGAGTTTGTGTGACTCTAGCTTAAATAGAGTGTGGTTTTGGACTGCTGTACTCTGGTTGACTCTTCTTTTTATCAGATGCTGAAGGGAAGCGTCTGAGCTGCTGCCCAGGAGGGGGACAGCTAAAGTGAAACTGAGTGAGAGACTGTTTCCTCATCTTTTTCTCCTTTTATTTTGATACTTTTGACTGTGTGGGTGACGGTAGTTCAGTTTTATCGCTTCTTTTCATTTAGAGATATTCTTGGCTAGGTAGATCGTCGCCTGGGGGGGTACGACGGTCCTGTACAGGATTGGACCAACCTGGGTGGCGTTTTGTTCTTTTCCGCCGCACCCACTCGTCCTACAATCCTTTGAACTTTCTCTTTTTTAATTTATTTTTGTTTCTTTAAGGACGCTGAGCAGGAGAAGGCGCTCCAGACGGGTGGGAGAAGCCTGAGAGGACCCTGACCGCCTGGAGGCTCTTAATTTTAGTTAATAAAATATCATTTAAACCTTTTCTTGTGTCCAGTGTCCTTTAAGTATGTTTTGGCCCTCATACGGTCGTAACACGACTCTGCAATATCGCGTGGACATCGGGGGCAGTTCCCTTGGATTGGCAGACTGGGGTGGTGGTTCCCCTATTCAAAAAGGGGGACCGTAGGGTGTGTTCCAACTATAGGGGGATCACACTCTTAAGCCTCCCTGGTAAGGTCTATTCAGGGGTTCTGGAGAGGAGGGTCCGTCGGATAGTCGAACCTCGGATTCAGGAGGAGCAGTGTGGTTTTCGTCCTGGTCGTGGAACACTGGACCAGCTCTACACCCTCAGCAGGGTCCTGGAGGGTGCGTGGGAGTTTGCCCAACCAGTTTACATGTGCTTTGTGGACTTGGAGAAGGCATTCGACCGCGTCCCTCGGGGGGTTCTGTGGGGGGTACTCCGGGAGTATGGGGTACCAGGCCCTTTGATAAGGGCTGTTAGGTCCCTGTACGACCGGTGTCAGAGCTTGGTCCGCATTGCCGGCAGTAAGTCAGGCTCGTTTCCGGTGAGAGTTGGACTCCGCCAAGGTTGCCCTTTGTCACCGATTCTGTTCATAACTTTTATGGACAGAATTTCTAGGCGCAGCCAAGGTGTTGAGAGGATCCGTTTTGGTGACCTTAGAATCGCTTCTCTGTTTTTTGCAGATGATGTGGTCCTACTGGCTTCATCAGTTCGTGATTTACAACTTTCACTGGAGCGGTTTGCAGCCGAGTGTGATGCGGCCGGGATGAGGATCAGTTCCTCCAAATCCGAGGCCATGGTCTTGAGCCGGAAAAGGGTAGCATGCCCTCTCCGGGTCGGGGAGGAGGTCCTGCCCCAAGTGGAGGAGTTTAAGTATCTCGGGATCTTGTTCACGAATGAGGGAAAACTGGAGCGTGAGATCGATAGGCGGATAGGTGCAGCGTCCGCAGTGAAGCGGGCGCTGTACCGGTCTGTCGTGGTGAAGAGAGAGCTGAGTCAAAAGGCAAAGCTCTCAATTTACCGATCGATCTACGTTCCCACCCTCATCTATGGTCATGAGCTTTGGGTTATGACCGAAAGAACAAGATCTCGGATACAAGCGGCTGAAATGAGTTTTCTCCGCAGGGTGGCTGGACTCTCCCTTAGAGATAGGGTGAGAAGCTCAGTCATCCGGGAGGGACTCGGAGTAGAGCCGCTGCTTCTCCACATCGAGAGGAGCCAGTTGAGGTGGCTCGGGCATCTGGTTAGGATGCCTCCTGGACGCCTCCCTGGTGAGGTGTTCCGGGCACGTCCCACCGGGAGGAGACCCAGAGGAAGACCCAGGACGCGCTGGAGGGACTATGTTTCTCGGCTGGCCTGGGAACGCCTTGGGATTCCCCCGGAGGAACTGCTCCAAGTGGCTGGGGAGAGGGAAGTCTGGGCCTCCCTACTTAGGCTGCTACCCCCGCGACCCGACCCCGGATAAGCGGAAGAAGATGGATGGATGGATGGATGGATGGAGATTCAACAAGGTGTTAAGAAACAATCCTTCAAGATGTTCGTCCATATCGTCATGTTAGCTGCTTCACACAGTTGCTGCAGACTTGTCAGCTGCAGTTTAAGATGTGACTCTCTTGTTCCACCACAACTGAAAGGTTCTGAATTGAACTGAGATCTGGAGGCCCTTAGAGTCCAGTGCATTAAGACTCATCAGACCAGATAATGGTTTTCCAGTCTCTTAATGTCCAAGTATGGTGAGCCTGTGTGAACTGTAGCCTCAGTTTCCTGTTCTTAGCTGACAGTGGTGGTGCTCAGCGTGGCCTTCTGCTGCTGGAGACCATCTGCTTTGAGGACAGATAGTATTCTGCAGCCCTTGGTTGGAACGAGTGGTTATTTGAGCAACAGATGCTTTTCTGCCATCTCTAACCAGTTTACCCATGATGTCAACAATACATTTTCATCCACCCACTAAACTGGATATTTTCTCTTTTTCATACCGTTCTCTTTATAGTTGTTTGTACAGTACTTGAAATCCTATTAGATCAGTAGTGTCTTAAATACTCAGACCAACAACCATGCCACGTTTAATGCCACTAAATCCCCATTCCTTCCTGTTCTGATGCTTGATTTGAACTCAGCATGTTGTCTTCACCACATCCAGATGCATAAATGTAGAGTTGCTGTATTTGTGATGATCTAATTAGCTACTTGTGCTAACGAGCAATTGAACAGCTATCCACAATGAAGTAGCCAGTGAGTGTATAACGCCAGTTTGTAGCAAACATCATGTTGGAACATTTATACAAAGTTGTGCAATTAGGTTGAGTTATATTATAATCCATTTCAGTCCAGAAAAGCATAAATAAGATATGTTCCCTTTCAGTTTGATCTCTCGGTGCAACATACTTGCTATGGGAATTGTGCCCCCGTGCGATTACCTGAAGGAATACATTCACGCCTTTTACGGCAGGGGGCGTCACCCCGCGCCAGAGGTACCGCCTTTTAGGTACTTAAGCGACTGACGCCCCTCCAACTGTCTCTTTTTTGCCCTTCACCTTGCAAAACCTGAACTACCTCTCTTCACGGGACTTCTCTGCTGCTCCATAGGGGCCAAGATGGTGTAGTGGCAGAGAATCGGACTTGTTATCCGAAGGACCCAGGTTCGAACCCCGGCCACGGCACACCATCTTGGGATGTCTATGAGTGCACATCTATTTTCCCAGCTCCCCGAGCGCGACTACGCTGCTCATTGCACCACCTGATGGTGGTTGGGTTAAATGCAGAAGACCAATTTCGTCTGTCAAGTATGGGAACATACACAGATGACAAATGTGACAAATTATTATTATTATTATTATCATCGCTCAACCTGAGGTGAGCTCGCTCCCTGCACAGAGCGCACAGATCATTTTTCCCTGCGCACATTTCTATAACCTCAAAGTTTTTTCTTCTCCTCTCTCTACAGGTTGCTTCGCTCAACGGCGTTATAACTACGCCACAACCGCTACCCCGGCTAACATCCTAGCGGGCTAGCCAGCGAAAGCGACACGACGGAGGAGACACTTGAACAAAGAAGAAAAAGGATTCTGGAAGGACTCGCTCGCCTTATCTCGGACATGCCTCCGGAGAAAGGAAAGCGAAAGACAAAACTTCAAAAGAAAACCAGCCGGACGGCGAGCCCAACCTCGCGCGCCTGTCCCAGTGGCTGTGGATTTCCCTCGCAGCAACGGACACCCATGAGGCCTGTCCAGTCTGCCTGGGTATATTTCATGCAAGACAAGCTCTGGATGCGCCCGATTCTTGCCCACACTGCAGCCAGATGCTGGATGCGGTGCTGCGGCATCGGGTGGACCTCGTGGCTAAGGCCATGGGAAGCTCAGCTGGTCCACAGGACCCAGACACTACGGAGACCCTCACTCCGACCCCGGAGCTCGAACACATGGCTCTACACGACAGCATGCGCGTCGAATGGGGCGACAGCCCTGACCCGCTTGCTCCCATGGTGGACCTAACGGTCGAGTTCGACACCAGAGGCATGATGAATGAAGACGAGATCTCCATCTCAGCCTCGGGCGAATTTTCGGCGGAGGAACCAGAACTTGAAATCGAGGATCCGGGAGAGGACCTCTCTAGGACCCTGGTACCTGTACTTCCCGAAACTGACTTCTCCATCCCTGCCCTGTTCGACCTGTGTCACAGAGCAGCAGACGCGCTCAACATTCCCTGGCCGGAGCCTCCGCCTCACCAACAGGTCACGAGGCTGGCGGGGAACTATTTTTATTCAAAACAGCAGGCAGCAACGAGGCAAAATATGCCCGTGTTCCCGGACTTCCTCACGGAACTAACCCGTACCTGGTCTCAACCACGAGCTCCCATGCTCCTTTCTCTCTCACAATTCCTTGATGTGGAAGGCATGGATCAGGTGGGAATAGCCAATGCGTCTCAGATTGAGGACACACTGGCGTCCCACCTAGCTCCCAAGTCATCAGGAACAAAACCAACTCTCTCCAGCAAAGCTTACAGAGCCTCAGCATCACTTCTCGAGAAGTGCTACAGAGCTCAAGGACTCGCGGCGCGCGCGATGAACGCATCCGCGATGATACAGGCTTACCTCGCAGAAAAACTCCAACAACTGCAGGTAACCTCGGATAAGCAAGCTGCTGCCGACTTACTGGATGAAGCCCGCAGAGCAACAGATTTCATTCTCCGTATGATGGGGACAGCTGCTGTCGCTCAGGGCAGATTTATGGCGGAAGTGGTCATCACGATCCCCCACCTGTGGATGACGCTGACGGATTTACCAGAGGGACAAAAGGTGCCTTTTCTCCACCACTCGATAGAGGCGGAGGGACTTTTTGGTCAGACTTTGGAGCGAATCCAGACCAAGCTGGACCAAAGGCGCAGGCAGGCTGAAGCTCTCAGGGTGGGCATTCCTCGTCGGAGTTTCGCCCCCCCCCCCCAGAGAGCCTGCTGGAGGCAGACCTGCACAGCCGCGGCACCGCTCGACGACGCGTGCGCCACCGCAGAAGCGGCCAGCATACGAGGAAGAACCTCGGCAGAGACCCCCGCCGAGCCAACCTCGCTCCGAGCACGCATGGAACAAAAACAGGTTTGTCTCACGCCAAGCGAGCAGGCATAGGGCCTCCTCGGCGAGCCGGGACACTCGTCAAAAACGTGCCTGACCAAGCCCACGTTTACATTTTATATGACCTCCCGCCCACGCGGTAATGGGAATGTTCGTACCTTGTTCAGACTTTATTTGTAGCGAAGTACAAATGGCGGATAATTCTTTAGCATGCACAAAACATGTTCTCCCTGCTGTGAGTGACATTAAATCATGTATGTCGTTGCACATAAGCACGAATAAAACTCATAAAACAGCACATCACTGTTTTATTGACGATAAAAAACACACAAAAAAAACACACCAACACAAATAATGTCGACAGTACGAGCCTCCCTGGCCTGTCAGCCGTCATAAAGGGGGGGCACATCCCCCTCCCTCACGGCTCATGGGGTGTCAGTCTTTTCAATAAGCCCCAGCAGGGTGCCTCAGGACCTGTCTCCAGTGGACAGACCCAGAGGCGTCTGCGAACAGACCCTCCACCTTTCGCGAAGACAGGTGGGAGAGGGCACGTGTTCCAGCCCCGCTCCATGGTGAGCAAGGGACCGACCAATACACTAACCAGACGAACACGTGACATGTTCTCACCACAGGAGAGCACGTCGGATGCCCCAAGGCAGACACAAATTCCACACTCTCAAAACAGTGGCTGTGATCACTTTACTGTGTGTGTAAACGGATCGGAGTCTAACCAGAATTTTCCTCCTGATTTTGAAAGGAAACTGGGCTCCTTATCAACAAATGATCTTAAGTCTGCCGGTCACAAAGGACCATCTCCACGTTCACACGTTACAGCTGCCCCTTTATTATTCATGAAGGACATGCAACGCTCGAGCGGTAAAAGAGCAGCACGTGACTTTCCTTACAAAGCTGCATCAAACTTGCTCCCACACCACTGGGTGAGACAACAATTGGAGTTAGGAGATCTGCTCGTTTACAAAAACAGCAGCCCCTCAATCCAATAAATCCTATTTTGGAGGGAAATAATAGCTTTCCTGTTTCGACTCAATCTAATAAAATTAATAGACTCCATCTGTCTTCAAGGAGACTCGATCAAGGTAGTCTGTTAACACATCAACGTGGAGGCCCACTCCCCAACCTGTTTGACCCTCAAAGGCTCACACAGGAAATCGCAGTCCAGCCGCTTAGGCCAGGAACTGGAATTAATTCCAGCCTGTTAGCTGAAAAGGACAGGCTGATGGCTTCGGGCCTACCAGAGAATGTGGTGAAAACTATACAAAATGCCCGTGTTGGGTCAACACAGTCTCTATACGCACAAAAGTAGCGCATCTTCGAAGCCTGGTACTCAGAAAGAAATATAATTTCTTATGCTTGCAACTTGGCTCAACTACTAACTTTCCTTTAGGATTTACTGGAAAAGGGTCGTTCTTATTCAACAATTAAAGTGTTCCTTGCAGCTATCTCTGCTTGTCACGAGGGCTGGGGACACAGGACTCCTGGGGCCTCATGTATCAACCGTGCGTGCGCACAAAAACATTGCGCACGTCACTTTCCACGCAAAACCCTGTATGTATCAAAACTGAAATGAACGTGAATATCTGCGCATCCACGTACATTTCCACGCCAGCTCCCCTGCTTGCGTACGCACGTTTCTGTGGTTCTTGTTCCTTTGGCGACACTTACAGGTGCTTCTGAGAAACTGAAGCCCCACAGTCTGTGGTTGACTTTAAGAGCGGCTTGAAGACCTTTCTTTTTAACCGAGCATACTCTGCCTCCTCATGATTCTACTTTTGATCATAGCTGATACTGTTGTTGATTTTAACTGTTTTATTATTTGTTTTATCGACATTTAATTCTGTTGCACTTTGTAGCACTTTGAGATTTTCATTAATGAAAAGTGCGTTATAAATTGAATTCATTATTATTATTATTATTATTATTATTATTATTATTATTATTATTATTACTATTAACTGTTCATGATGTGAAAATGATTAATATTCCCACCAAACACACGATTAACAAGTACATCCACATGGACGCGCAAAGTTGTGCAAAAAATAAATGTAACAGGAACGGATACATTCAGCCTTACTGGAGGATATAGATAGTGTAACACGCAGAGCATTTATTTATAAACAGATATAATTCTCTGATCTAGGATATGGCTTATCAGCCGTTTTCAGAAATAATCATTTTTCAGTTTGGCACTGCTGCGCACTGGCGCAACACAGGGGCCGCGCATCACGCGTGCACGTGCAGAAACTGGGGTTCCACAGGAGCTTAGAGGGAGCTGGCAGGTCGATCAGGGCTGTGCCAGTCCAGTCCACACAAAGCCGATTCATGTCCAATGGAATGGTCTCATCCATATGATCCCAAAGGCTGAGTTATGGTCGCGCTTTGAGCGCGCGTGCACCCTCGCCGGTGTTACACGGCAGTGGAGGTGTGTCATTATCTGTGTTTATTGTAGATGTCTCCAAAATGACACGTGAAAGTACACCATTTATAACTTGTATGGGAGTAAAAGCTTCACAGACAAACAGATTGCGCACAAGGCTGCAGCGCGCGCTTTGGAGACTCCAACATCACGTCATGTCATGAAAAGTCTCCACTGAGACGCAGAGACTCGTTTCTTCATATCATCTATTAAATAAACGAAGATCTATGTTCTAGCAAACATCCAAGTAAGTTCCTCTGTGTTTACAGTAATTATGGTAATTAACTCGTGCGCAAAGTTAATATTTTCACTCAGAATGAATGAATGAGCCGGTGGCGCACCTGACAGCAGCGTGCGCGCACACGAATACCGGCACACAATCACTCGTTCTTTGCGTGATGAACACAGTTTATTACTATTCTTACTTAGGATGTTTGTCCTCACTCATATTATATTAAATCCATTGTTTTCCTGAATCTAGAGATCATTTCTGATCGCGCAGGGATCAAACAAACATGTCCTTCACACATGCAGGAAGTAATTTGCATCTGTTTAACATATGTAAATGTAGGCGTGTCAGGGGAGGTGTCTGACGTGCGCTCAGTTCCACGTTCATTGTGATGTACAAAAGGAATGTGCGTGGATACCGGTGTACGCACAGCTTGATAAATCTGGATTTTTTTGTGCGTAGACACTTTTCTGGATTTGACCGTACGTCACTTTTCAGTAAGAAATCCACGCAAGTCTTTGATACATGAGGCCCCTGGAGCACATCCAATTATAATGAGATATATGAAAGGTGTGCTTCGAACCAAGCCACCCAGCAGGACCTTGACCCCTGGTTGGGATCTTGGCCTGGTCTTGGGGGCTCTTTGCGACCCGCCATTCGAGCCTCTGAGCGAGATTAAGATAGATCTTCTATCTTATAAAACTGCTCTTCTCCTGGCTCTGTGCTCGGCGAAACGCGTGGGTGACCTCCACGCTCTATCTGTACATCCGTTATGTACCATATTCGCCCCTGACGGGTCAAAGGTCACCCTGAGGCCTAATCCCGCTTATACTCCCAAGGTCTTGACCTTCAACCATAGGAGTCTAGACTTTGACCTCTCCTCCTTCCCACCTGCCCCTGTCCTTACTCAGGAACAGGAGAGACTAAAGGTTCTCTGCCCTGTGAGAGCTTTATGCACTTACATACAGAGAACAGCCGAATGGAGGGAAACAAACCAACTGTTCATCTGCTTTGCCGCACCTGCTACAGGAAAGGCCCTATCAAGACAGCGCCTCTCACATTGGGTGACGGAGGCCATTAAAAGGGCATACGGAAGCAAAGGTCAACAAGTGCCCCCTGGAGTGCATGCTCACTCAACCAGGGGCTTGGCCACTTCCTGGTCATTGCTCAAGGGCGTGCCAGTTGCAGACATTTGTGCTGCCGCGAACTGGAGCTCATTAAACACTTTTGCAAAGTATTACAGTTTGGATGTTACTGCACGTGATGTCACTCAGGCTGTTCTTTCTAATACACAATAGAAAGTAGCTTTGAGATGCCTTCTGGTCAAAGGCAGGCGTTCACACTAACAGGCATTTTACTGAGCATTTCAAGGGCCTGAAAAATTACATTCCCATAGCAAGTATGTTGCACCGAGAGACCAAACTGAAAAGGAACTGAAAGTTATGCACCATAACTCATGTTCCCTGAAGGAAGGGAACGAGGTGCAACATAGCTGGCCCTTTTCAATGCTGAAAGCTCGGTGAAGTGCAATTTTGGAGACAGTTGTTCTTCTTCTTTTGGTTTTTATTGGCGGCTGGCAACCAACTTAAGGTGCATTTACCGTCACCTACCAGACTGGAGTGTGGTTATCAGTAATGTCAGAGGGAATTTGACACATCATAACGATGTGTATTACGTGCAAATTCACACCCTAACCTATTTCTTATCTACATGTTTGCATGTTGGAGACAGTTGGAGGGGCGTCAGTCGCTTAAGTACCTAAAAGGCGGTACCTCTGGCGCGGGGTGACGCCCCCTGCCGTAAAAGGCGTGAATGTATTCCTTCAGGTAATCACGCGGGGGCGCAATTCCCATAGCAAGTATGTTGCACCTCGTTCCCTTCCTTCAGGGAACATGAGTTATGCTGCATAACTTTCTGTTTTCCAACTTGTTCAAGAAACCCTGTAAACCCAAGATGTGCTTAAATATCCATTAGAATTTCTCAAAAAGTAAAAGTAAGTAACAAAAGGAATGTGAATAAATCTGGAGCTTAGTTTCACTTTGTGTAATGTTTGACGTAATGTGCTTTAGATCATATTTGATCTACACCACAATAAGCTGTAATTCACAACCTGCATATGTTGCTGCTTCTGCTTTTGCAATTTTTATGTTATGTTATAAAGTCCCAGTGTTGCAAAAAGTCCTTTCTTCTTTTTTTTTTTCCAAATATTTTTTTACAACTGGTTTTGAAAACAAAAGTGCTGTAGCTAAAAGACATGAAACAGAGTTGCACATGATTCCATGTCAGACCAAAAACTCACTATGTCAGCGTTTTAGAAGGAGTTTAGCTATTAGATGCATCATTTTCAAGTAAATTAAGCAATAAATTAGGATGTTCCAAAGTTGTTTCTCTTGTTTGTGTCCAAAATAAAGAGGAGTGGAACATTTTGACAACAGAGTCTGTTTGGACGTTGAGAAATTCAGTCATTATTTACTGCTTTTACATTCATATACCATCCAGGCCACTGCATCCCTGTCAACAACTAGAGTTCTGTCCATCGTTGCTTTGGCTTTTCACAAAACAGTTTGAACCAGTTCTCATTAGCTGTTTCTCTTCTTCCACCTCATGTCATGTTAAAGTGCTGATTGAAATGCAGGACGACGACTTTGGACTGAAGCGTTCTCCAGGTTAGCCAAGCCATCACAACACATCTTCAGCTTCAACTGTGATACACACTGTAAATAAATACGTAGATGTGTGCTTTACCGTGTTATTCAAACTTGTGCAGTCAGCATAAAAACCAGAAGACGGAACTAGAAGCTGAGCACGCGTCCATGTTTACAACTGATTTGTCTGCCATTGTCATCCAACTAGAATTCATAACAAATCTTTTTCATGTCTCTCCCCTCTCTGTTTTTGCAGCAATTGAAGGTTTAATAAGTAAGACAATGGGAAATGTTTTTTGGTTGGCTTCTGTGAAGCAAATTATTTTACAAAAGACGACAAACGTTGAATTCACCTGGTTTGATGAATCCGCATGCTAGATCTGTTGACATGAAGCCTTCATTAATTTAATTTAATTGTCTTTTTTTTCTTTCTCTCCTTGTGACTGACGGCTGTAAAGCATGAGTCTAGCTGAGGACAGCATGGAACTACAGTACTTGAATAATTTTATTGAATACATTTCTTAAAGGTGTTGTGACATGATGTTGGAACTATGCATAAAGTGGCACAACATATGTATGTATGTTGTATCATTCAACTATGTTAGTTTTTACAAGCAAAATGATAAATCAATGAAAATTTGTTTCAAAAGTGATTTTAAAATTGGCGCCGTGTTTCGTCACGGGACATCCGGGTACTTACGCATGCGACGTCTGTGACGTAGGGACAAGAAGTGCAGTCTGCGGGCTGCTATTAGCAAGCAGTGTAATTGTGTTCAAGATAGCCTATTTTTTTTGTATAACTTGAAAAATGCTGGTACGTTGTGTCACATTTGGGTGTTCTAATATCGCCAGTGAACAAGTGAGCCTTTTCACTTTCCCAAAAGATGAAAAACTTCGTCAAGAATGGACAAAACAAAGCTGTACCCCTCGGAGCTCCTTCGCTTCCTGAACAGCAAGATTCAAATAAATACGGCTGCAGACCTACCGGTACATTATAACCAGCTGTTTCTTGTTCATCACTCGAACTAACTTCGGCTTCCCAAACTGAAGACAAATCGCTCAAATCTTCACTTAAATTGCTTAATTCTTCGGTTTTTATATTCACTGCTATTTGTTATTTATAATGTGCGTTCAATACATTACGTCATAAAAATGCGTCTGCGTTTGACCCCTCCTTTCTCCACCCGAAAACTGCGACGCACTGCAGAGTTACGTCATTAGAACTATTTTATTAAAAAAAACTTTTATATATTAATTATTCGACGCATCTGTGTACAAAAAAAAATCAAAGCTGAGTAGCTTCTCTTTCTAAAGATGTCTATGTTTTAGTATCATGTCACACCTTTAAAACCACACACAAAATTAAAAAAATTAAACAGCATTTTTTTTTTTACAGCAAAAGTAGGCTAAGCTAATAGCGGGTTCAAGTCAAGTGGTGCCAAGACAACCAAAAACTGACCCAGATGTATATTATAGCCAAAACTCTGCTTTATTTTGCATGAAAAGACCTCACTTTCCCTACCACATTTGAGCTTGTTCTTGTAAGGTTCTAACACCTTTAAAACATCCACTCACAAGCCTTTTGGCTAATCTAAAGGTTTTAAGTAAAATATGTATTTATTTATTGGTAGAGGGAAGAGAGAACTTAAAACGAAAAGCTTCAGTAACGTTTTATTGCATCTGCACCAGCCTTCAATTCTGCTCTACACAAAATTTTATTTTAATTTTTTTTGTCTCTCATTGCGCTCACAAACAGGCTAACTGGCTTAAAGCCAACATGATAGCTGTATGGATAAATAAATAAAAAACAGCTCTGCTTTGCTTCTGCTGTTCAAGACCGTTGGTCAGAAATAAGTAAAATGTTTCTAAGCCTTTGTCTTTTCTCTCTAGAGGCATGTCTGCCAGGAGAAGAAATGGGTGATGATAAGAGCTGCCACTGTGAGTTTTTTACCCAAGAATTACCTCCAGGATTGAAAGTTGCAATTAGAGCAGTTTGGTAAGGATTTTTCTTTAATAATATTCTCTAGAGTTGACAGAGTCTTACAGTTGGCCGTTGTGATTTTCTTTTAAACTGTGGTGAATGGTTGTGCAGTGCAATTTATCTGGGTGACTTAAATCAATATCAGTTTAGTACTGGATATGAACATACTCAAACTCTTTCACTTTCCACAAACCTCCCTGGTGTTTAGCAGTAAGTGTACAGATATTCTTATTGGGGGATTATCAGTGAGTACAAAAGTTTCTGGCTGGTAGAATCTCACTTGGAGACTAGTTGATGACTCAAACTTGACTCATATTATGTAATATACAAAATGTATGTATTCTGTTGTAACTGTACTAAATTTTGAGTGTTTTCAACCAAGTTACCATGGAGTTATGCTGTTGCATTTACACGGCAAATTTTTAAATATTATATTGCATTTTTTTATGCCACACTTGCAAACTGTAATCAAAGCTGTGAATAGTATTTTATTGTCTGCCTCTGCTCACATCGTACCCATTTCAACCTGTTTTGTAACCATACTGGTGGGTGCCCCCAGGCTGATGACTGAAATACACTTTTGAAATGAAGATAGGCAGACTTTCACCAGTTTAAATTTATATTATGATATCGTTTTTGACCAGGACGTTTTTTTTGTTTTTTGTTTTTTTGGTCAGAGTAGGGCTCCCATGCAGGTGTCAAAATACAGCTCTTGTACTCTTCGGATGCATTTGATGCCTGCTACACAATTGAGAAGAACTTGAGATCTTTAGGTCGCTGGTTCGTACCTGGCTCGAAGGACCAAACCAGGGCCGGTCCAAGCCTCCATGGGGCCCTAAGCAAAATTTGTTTGGGGGCCTCTATTTCTGCTAATAATGTGGATTATTGCAATAAACAGTCAAACCAGATCATTCACCCACCTAACAGAAACTCATTGCAACTCTGACGGCCCTGTTTACATTATCTTATATGTATCATCCAGTGCAGGGGCGTCAAACTCATTTTTATTCTGGGCCACATCAAGATCATGAATGTCCTCAAAAGGCAGGACACAGCAGAATGTACATGTATTGATAAAGTGACCTATTAACAAAGTGGTAAAATATAACTTTCTCTGCATTCAATGACTACTTCTAAAAATTAAATATTTTATGTTTGAGTAATTTGGCATTATAATCACAAAAACTGATTTGATTTGACTAATAAAGTAATACTGAATCACACAACTGTTATCTTGAAGTTCTGTCTCTGTGGAGTCACAGAAATGGTTATGGCGGGCTGGATTTGTCCCACGGACCTTGAGTTTGACACATGTGATCTTGTGGTACTAAAAGTAACAAAAGTAAAGAAGAAAAAAAAAAACACCAGTATGCAATGTATTTTACAGCAAAAGTTTGTCTGGTTTATTATCTTTGGTTTTAAAGAACTGCAACAGTAATGTTCAGAAGTGCAAGATAAACAACAAACAATTGTGCAAAAACAGACAGAATAAAATAAAATAACAAATATCAAGGAAATCCTTAAGATAAGATAGAACTTTATTGATCCCGCAGGAAATTGTTGTGCCAGAGTACTTTAAATAATGTAAATGAACAATTTCTTGAAACCCAATCCAAAAAAGCTAAGTCTGGTCCTCTGGACATTCAAAAAACAAAACAAAACAAAGCAAAAAAAAAAAAACTGTAGAAACGTTTCGTCTTTCGTCCGAAAGACTTCCTCAGTCTGAGAAGCTGAGTTCAGCTCAGTCTTATAAATAGCACCCTCCCACAGTGGATCAACCATCAACCATCACTCAGCC
>JBBPBX010019813.1:0-44065 GCA_038048925.1 Garcialebias charrua | reverse complement strand
TCAGCTTCTCTTACTATTTCCTCTTTGACTGGAATATCTTGTTCCCAAAGGAGATAAGGGTTCTTCAAACGGTTTGATTCCTTTAGTTGAGTAGCGTTTAAACTCTTTGAGGTCTGATCAGCTGGATTTTCTGTTTTGGGTGGTAATGGGAGTTTGTAGTGCCCATTTTTCTTTCGTTTTTTGCCTTTGGTCACCTTTGACCTGAACCTGTCGTCCCGTGAGACTGGGTGGTTGTCTGTTCTGTGCTTACGAAAATCAGGTTCTAAAGTCTTTATCCCATCAATTGGGCTAACTTCCTTTACTTGTGTGTTACATACAAAATGAACATGTTTGGGTTCAACTGCTGATTGTGGCACAGGGGTTTCTTCACGAACAATGACTCTGTGACTTGTGCTGATGACGTCTTTATGATCTTGAACTTGAGGCAAGCCGCCAACTATGCTCCAACCGAGATCGGTTAACTGTGCGTAAGGTTGGTTCTCTTTGCCTGCGAGAACTTTGCGTGGCAGGAGGGCTTGTTGACAGTTATAGCCGATAAGTAGACCAACTTTGCATTCTAGCAAAGGAGGTAGCTTATTTGCCAGCCTTTCAAGGTGAGGCCACTTTAGGGCGGTTTCAGACGTTGGAATATGTGATCTGTTGACAGGGATAAACTCTCTTGTATAGACTGGAGGCAATGTGATTCTTCTTTCATGTTCATATCCTCTAACTTGAAGGTCAACTAGCTTGTCACATAGTATTACTGTTGACTTGGTGGACATAGTCGACAGTCGCAGATTGACTTTACCTTTATCCGTATCAAGATCTTGAGCTACTTCATCCAAGATGAAAGATGTATCACTCTGTGAGTCAAGGAGGGCATATACTAAAACTTCTTTGTTTGGTTGAATTTTTGATGAAACCCAGACAGGTACTATAGAGGATGTTAATGTGCCTGAAGTCGATCGGGTTACTCTATTAGAGATCGCTGGTTCAGCTTCTTCTTTAGTGTTGGCTTCTTCGTTTTGAGTGTTATCGCTCATTGCAGATAATACTCTTTTACGTTCAACAAACTTGTCGTCGTGTAAACATGTAGGATGTTTTCTTTGACATTTTTCGCACGTGCTCCTGGTATCGCACTCCTTCGAACGATGTCCTCTCTTTAAACATCCAAAACACAGCCTTTCTGCTTGTACAAACGTGATACGGTCTTGAACAGGGTTTTCTGTGAATTTTAAACATTCATTGAGTGTGTGACCGTTGTCTTTACAGAAAATACAGGTTACATTAAATGTGTGGCTTGAGTCTGTTGTTAATGTTCTTGCTTGAATGACTTGGCTTCTTGAGTGTTTGCGTTCACTCATCTCTAAACCTTTTAGAGCTTGTACTGAGGCAATGGGATCACAAGCTATGTCGGCTTCAGTGGATATAAAATCAACAAACATGTGAAAGGATGGGTACCTTTCATCGCCAGCCCTTCTTGTTATTTCCATAGCTGTCCGGCTCCATCTTGTAGTCAGCCACTCTGGAAGTTTTAGCAAAAGTTTCTGAATTTCCATACAGTCATTGAGAACTTCTAATGCTGTTATATGTGACATTGCAGCTTCACAAGTCTTAAGGAAGTCAGCAAACTCTCTCAACTCACTTCCATCTTTGGAGTTTATTTTAGGCCAATTATTAAGTTTGTCTCTGAAACATTTTCCTATGGTGAATGGACTTCCAAAACGCTTTTCTAGCACCTTCCAAGCTGAATCGTATGCTTCGTCTGTGCCCACTAGGAGAAGGCCTTCAATTGCTCTTTTTGCCGGTCCACCAAGGTACTTTCTGAGATAATAAAGTTTCTCGTTCTTTGGAAGGTTTTTTCTTTCAATCAGGATTTCAAATGACAGCTGCCAGTCTTTAAACTTTAAAGGGTCACCAGTGAACAATACAGGTTCTGGAGTTGGAAGGCGATTAGCATTTATTGCTTCTGCCAGTATGTTAACCAGCTCATAATTTAGCTGTTGTTGAATTGCAACAGATGAGGCTTGTGTGGCTGGAGGGATGAATGGTGAGCTTGATGCTTGGAATGTTGGGTTTGTGGGGGCCTCAGGTTGTTCACCAGGATCTGGCTGAGCTTGGTTTAGGACTGTGGGGATGTGCAGCACAGATCCAAAGGGAGCTTGTGTGACTTGTGGGATGAATGGTGGGCTCGATACTTTAAGTGTTTGGATTGTGGTGACCTGAGGTTGTTCACCAAGATCTGGTTGAGCTTGGTTTAGGAGTGTAGGATGCAGCACAGATCTAAAAGGAGCTTGTGTGACTTGTGGGATGAATGGTGTAGATCTAAGGCTTGTAGCATTGTGGACTTGGGTCAAACTTGGAGCTTGAAAGGGAACGTGTGTTACGGTAGGAATTGCTTGAATTTCACTTTCTGTTTTAATACTGCGTAGTAAACTCCGACCTTCAGAAATACTTTCACCTTCATCATAAACCTTTGCTCGAGCCTTTGCTGCATTCAGTTTTTTAATTTCTTCCAAGCGTGCAATCTTTCTGCGTTTTTCTTCTATTATTTCCTGTTCTTCTAGATTCTGCTGGTCAATTACTCGTTGTCTTTCGAGATTCTGCTGGTCAATTACTCGTTGTCTTTCGAGATTCTGCTGGTCAATTACTCGCTGTCTTTCGAGCTCGGCTTGCTTTTCTTCGAGCTGTCTTTTGAACTTCTGACGTTCTAACCTTTGTAGTTCAGCTGCTTCCTTTTCTTGCTCCTCCATTACTGCTAATACTTCTTTGGATGCAGCTGCCTCTGCCTCTGCTTCCAGTCTCTTGCTTAATTGTGAGCATGATTGGAATGAACTACCTTTAGACCTTTGTGATCTTGACCTTGACGTAGTGCTTTCAGATCCTAAGCATGATCCTACATCTGGCCACGGATCTTCTTCGCTTTCTACGAAGTCTCCCTGTAGCTGTTTTTCAGCTCTTTTGACAATGTATGTTGAAAGTGAAGTACATGCATCAACTTTACGCCTTGTGTCTGCATCAGGAGGTTGTATTTGTCGTATTTGTTCGTAGATGGTTTGAACGTTTGTGCAGGTGGCGTTTAAGTCTTTAATCAACTCCTTTAATTCACTGTCAGAAGCTTTCCTACTTAGTGTTGCTTTGATCAGTTTTACTTCACATTTCCATCTTTCAAAGGCGACTACATATTTGTTTTGAAGGCTCTTGACTTTTTCCTCTTGAAGTTCTTTACCCTTTTCGCTTAATGTTCTTATTCTTTCACTTCTACGAACAGTCTGTGCTTCTGGGATTTGCTCCTTATGATCCTTGTCAGTCATCTTGTAAGTCTGGATAGATTTCACTCAAAGTCCTAAATTCAAATTACAATAATCCTTCAAACTTGTAACTTAAAACTTGACTATTACCTTGTGAGTACTGTTACTTATACACTTTAACTGTAATGAGCGTCACTCTTAGTGCTTCAACTTCAGGAACTTTGTAAATTTCACACTTAGTTTGATTTTAAGCAAAACAAATTATTTTCTTAACCTCTTAACACGCGCGGGCCCGGCCCCGGTACCGCAGCAGCCGAAGCTGCAGGTGTTAGATCAAAAAAAGATCGTGGTTTCCCAAATATGGCAGCTTTGAAAGTTCTGACGCTTTAAAAGTGTTCCATTGGCTGTCTGCTTTTGATTGACACCAATTTTGACCAACTGGGTGAAACTTTTCAGTTTCTAGAGCCAATCAAATGTGAGAAACCCAACAAGCTAGCTTGCACCCTCCTCCTGTTGTACCCCACGTGGGTCTTAGCCAATCAAATGAGAGCTAATTTTGACATCACAATCTTTTAGCCAATGAAATTGCCTTTCGATAGACATGTCACATGACATGGTTTGAGTTACATGAAAGGGCTGAGAAACACTTAGGAGCGATGACCGGCAGCTGTGCCCTTCGTGCGTCACACGGTAAGTGCGTGTTTGTTGACGTTTAGGCGTCGTTTTCTAACTTTGATCGCTCTTTAGCCATGGGTACATTAGATGGGAACATGAAATAAAAGCTTTTACAGCTTGATTTACAAGGAAAAAGAAACTGATCAGCTCCAAAGCTGCTCCTTCCTCCTTTGTGTGCGCAGCTCTGTGTGTCGCAGCAGGGCTGCTTCTGGGCTCAGGAAACCCCTGTGGAGATAATTACACCTCTGTGTGTGTTATCAGAGTCTTATCTTAGGCTGTTGAAATGCAGCAGCACTGCTGTAGTTTCTTTGGGGGTGAAATATCTCCTCTTGTGAGATACAGTATACAGGTAGTCCCCGAGCTACGAGCGGCCTGCTGTCATTTTACTGTATTTCTATCATTTTTAGAGTAAATATATGAATGGAACAGATGTAAGCTTTGAATAGACAGCCATCCTGAAGTATGTTGAAGTACAGAAAAATATTCAGACATTTCAAGTTTGCATAATACAGGTGTTACACAGTATGGCACATTTACTGTAAAGTACTAGATTCACAAATTTCCGCCTGGACCTGCACATACAAAAACAGGCACAGAATCCTCAATTTTTATGCTATTGACTTCAAATTTGAAACTGTATTAGTAAAGACTTCTGTCTTTGGCCTCATATGAAATTCAAATCACTATCTTGTTGTGTCAGTGTGCATGTGCTTGACACATACAAATATTTTTAGGCGAGGCAAGAAAAATACTTTATTTCTGTGTACTCTCACTTCAATGAATAAAAAATAATAACAGATACAACAAATATGACTGCTGAAACTAAAAATTCAAAGTCTTATCTTTACAAAGACACCATCCAATTGTTTGTAGTACATAGGGTTCAAGAACAGCTTCTAATTCAATTTGGGTATGTATTTTTTAGGCGTTTTTTGGAATTTGGGGGTGAATACTAAGAGACAACAATACATTACTTTGAATTTCAGTAGAAATTAATTATTCTTTGACAAAGTTGTTATAGAGACCTATTGTGGCTCTGAACTTAACTTTTAACTTAGTCACTTATTATATTTCAACACTGTCCTTTGTTAATTTCCACTTTAATCAATTACTTTCACTGGTCTTGGTTGCTTGTGAGCGTTGAGCTTAGACAGTGGCGCCCCCTTGTGTTTGCACCACTGCAGTACCATCCCTCAGCTGTAGACGTCTTTTCCTTCTTACCGGGCACGGTGGCGGTTGAGTTTTCACTATAACGGCTTCCAACTGACGAAACACCGGCACGGATTCTTTATTAGCAGAGGATCCCAGAGGATGGCTGCACAACGGTTTTCCAACTGACGATACACGGACACGGCCTTTTGGTGTAAACTGGCGCTTTAATGAATGCCGTGAAAACTACAGAAATAAGACAGACAGTACAAAATAAAATGTAAAACAGTAAATCAGTAAAAACAGTAAAACAGTAAAACATGCTTTAACAAAAAGTACCTCGTGGCCGCTCGTCGCTAAAGAAGTCCTAGGCAAACTTTTCTTGTCCTATACAGTACATTCTAAATAAACATATAAAATATTAGAACATCATGACTGACAGATGTACAATATTTACAACAGTTATAAATACCTTCAGTCATATACATTCTTCAGTCCTATACATTCTTCAGTCTTATACATTCTTCAGTCAGTGAACCACCAAGGCTGCTGCGCGTCTGTCGTCTCTAGGCAACCGCTCATGTGTGTGGAGCACAGAAAATCTAGCCCCTCCCCTTCGTTCACACAGATCTTGTGACAACGGCACTAACAGAACAAACCCTCACAACAAAACAAATGCATCCTGCACAAATATCACACTTTCAAAGCATAAACTAAACAAACCAAAACCAAAATATTCTAACTACTGAACAACAAATATTAATTCTTCTTTTAATACATAAATCATTTCAGTGACACTTACACTACCTACCACTCGCATTACTGCTCGACTGAAAAACAAGCACAAATAAGCGACCCAATGTCCGCGAGAAGCCCAAAAAAACGCCACAAGCGGCTGACCAAATTTGAAAGCGACTCCAGGAAAAAACAGGCCCAATGCCGCTTGAAATAAGCGGACTTGGCAACTATGAGCAGGAGGCGGAGCTGATCTCAAGTTCAGCAGACCACGGGGGAGCAGCCATACTGTATATGGTTCTGAGGGGGAGGGAGCAGAATGCTTTTCCCTGTTCAAAATTTTTCTAAGATCCAATGGTTTTGTTCCTCGGCAGAGGCCACGCCTCCAGCAAGAATCTGTTCTCTATAACAGAAAGTCCAGACCCTAGTACGAAGCGAAGCGAAGTGAAGGACAAGGATCTGGTTTTAACCAGGCTAGCAGTCTGTAGTTTTTCTAAAAATATATTTTTAACATATTTCTTCACTCTGTCACTATCTCCTGACAGATTGATGTTAGACAAGTAATCTCTGAAAAAAACTATAGTCCCCTTGCTTCTCCAGGTGTTACTAAAAGCATTTCTAAAAACCCACAGTGACCCGCCGTTAACCAGCCAATAAAAACAGAGTTTTTAACCAGCCAATAAAAACAGAGCTTCTCACGCCCCTAACCCACGCCCCCGCCTGTCCCAGCCCCAGCGGCCGCGCACGTTCTCGTTCAAAGGATTGCAAAGCGATGCAAAACTGTTTTGTATGTGACACAAATGTGTTAAATTCCCTTTCTTCATCCCTGATCTGGACTTTTCTTTTGGTTTTTTTGCCAAAAGTCAAGTGATTGCTTCCTCCTCCACTAACTCCATGACTGAAACAATGAGGAAATGAATGAATTTGTCACGAGCGAATTTAATGCCGGGTACCCACCAAACGCGTTTCCGGCAGCGGCCGGTTTACATTGAAAGTCTATGTCGAGGGGCGGCGAAGCGTGACGCGGCGCGTTTTGAGCATTTCAAGCGGCACGGCAGCGCGCGGCAGTTCTTTTCCGCGCACGCGACGCGTCCGAAGCAGCCGACGCGTCAAGCAGCCAAAGTTCAAATATTTGAACTTTGGCTGCTCGACGCATCGCAGCGACCAATCGGGAGAGACTCTGCTATGTGATGACGCAACGATGACTGTTCTTTTTTTGGACTTTTTAAACTTACCCCAATGAGCCTCCATTAAGAAACCAGCCTCCGGTAAGAAACTTGGCATTTTTACAGTTGCCGCTGTCCACTCGAGCGTACGATCACCCCAAACATAACAAAAGTTTTAATCTGAACAAAGACTTTCGGAGCTGCAGTTCGGCTTGTAGAAAACCCACTCAAGTAGTAACGAGGCTCACGAACAGCTGATTTTATCTGCCCGGTGTACAAAAAAACAAAACAAACCCGACCGGAAAAGGAGCCAGACGCTGCTCCCCCTGCGCATCATCAGACGCGTTCGGTGTGAACAAACATCTGTTGACAAGCAGCAAACACGGTGCGTTGGGAGCGTTTTGACGTGTTTGGTGGGAACCCGGCAAAACTCGGGTTCAACGTGGCTGCGCGGCGAGGCTCTGCAGATTTCATGGTGTTCTGGTGTTTTGGACCAGCGCTCCATGTTTTTATTTTTTAGAACGTTTTATTAACGTATAAACACAGAAAATTGCAGCGGCTGCGACAGGACATGCAGTGGAGGCGGAGCTAAGGAAGCTGAGCTGAAGTTCAGCAGAGCAAGGGGGAGCAAGGCCATATATGGCTCTGAGGGGGAGGGACCAGAAACGTGTCACTGTTCAAAAATTTTCTAAGTTCCAGCGTGTTCAAAAAACTACAGACTGCAGCTTTAATCTGCAGGACTATGTGGTTCGTTTTGTCTTTAATACATCCTCATGTTTTTTTTGTTGTTGTTTTTTTTATCTGTTTTTTCTGTCTTTTTTGTTTTTGTCGACTTATGTGTCTAATCTGTCTTTGAACTCCCCATGTGTCCATTGTGCATCTTTTATCTTTTTATTCTTCATTTTTGTATTTTTACTAACCTTTTCACATCTGTGTTTTTATGTCTCTTACATTTCCTTTTCTCTCTTTTTCTCTTTTTGCTGCTTCTATTTGTACTTTGAAAGTTCACCTATTCATTCAACATTTACCATTCACTCTGCATTTTGGCACAAAATGCACATTTCCTAGTTCTGCCTACATCATTGTGCAGTTTTCTGTTTCTGCTATCTTTTCGTCAGGCTTTGTGCAGCCGAGACAACCTGCAGCTGGAGTACACCGACTGTCTGCAGGATAAGAACCGTCTGCGTAAACGCATCGCGGAGCTGCAGGCCAGCCTGGAGCAGCAGCAGAGGGAGCTGGAGCGAGAGTGTGAGAAAAGCCGGGAGCAGCTGCAGCAGAGCGCATGTCTGCACTGTGTGAGTTTAAACAGGCCTTACTGGAATACCCCGCACCGCCAGCCTTTAACACTTCCCTGTGCACGTTCCACAGTCCCACCTGTCCCTCTGCAGCGAGGACCAGTGCTACGGCCCCTGCTGCTCCCTTGACCTGGATCTGAGCCCCCAGTCCAACAGCACCTATCTGATGCTTAGAAAGGTCAGGGCTGCTTTTCACTTTGGCCACTGGTGCAACAAACTCACAACAGTACATTAAATACACTCTGTACTCTCTGTCACTGTGTACTACTAGTATAGCATTTTTACCTGTCCCTGCTGTCCTGTTCAACAGAAACGTGTTCTGTCCTGCTGTGTTTGTGCCTTAAAATAGCTGAAGTGCTGAGCTCATCAGAAAATACCTTCTCATGCTACTCTGAGCCTGTTTCTACCTGTACAAGCTCTCTCACGAGCTGAGCTCACGTGCTGAACTTCTGTTTTCTGTGTCACAGACGCCACCTAGAGGTCAGACCCATGAAAACTCAGGAGGTAAGTTTTTTTCAAGTTTAAAAAATCTAAATAAATCAGCAGCTGCATTTTAGTTTACGTGAAGCGGTTGTTAACTGGGAGACCGAGTCTGAATGTTTCGATTCACAGGTTCCTGTTCCACCTCAGAGGAGAACCTCTTGTCGTCAGTGAGTTTTATTTATTGTTTTTATTCGAACAAATTGTGCCTCCTCACAATCAGGGTCTCAGTATTTATCAATGTTCCTTCAGACAAAGGAGGATGAAAAGGAAATAAATCGCCTTTCCACATTTGCCTTTCCTCCATGTGCAAACTCCATCCACCGCCGGTGTAACACAGAGTAAGTTTAATAATCACAAAATGGATTTATGTAGGTAGTCCCCGACTTACGACGGAGTTCCGTTCCTACGCGCCGTCGTAACTCGAATTTCGACGTAACTCGAAACATACGTCCAAATTGCACCTTATATGTACAGAACTGTATTTTACCAAGCACTTAGCCTATCCTAACACAGTACCCTACATAATTATAAAAAAACATACATTTCAGAGACATAATGAAGGAAAAAATAGTTAATTTCCTACTCTGGACTAGCCTGGTTGATACCAGACCCATGTCCTTCACTTCGCTTTGGACTAGGGTCTGGCATCTCTGCCATAGACAACGATTTCTCCTGGAGATTTTTGAATGGACCAATCAGAGAACAGGAGGCAGAGTTTTGTTAGTTTAGCCTGACGAGGTCCAGGCTATCAGATAAATTGCTCAGAAACCACTCGGTGGATATTTTTTCTGCCACCAGTGTGTAATTATATGTCTTTAATTTACTGACTGTTGGCCTAGATGAAACATTTGAGATAAAATTCGATTTTTTATCATTTATTTTCGTAGCGCACCCGAGGCTGTTTGGAAAATATCAAACCGAAACTATTTAATATCCAGCAGATTTGACCATTTCGTGAATTGATTTAGGAACTGTTAAGCTCAGGAACACTTCTGATATAACGTCAGCTATGAACTATATTTTTTCTCAGCAGAGAAATAATAGTTTTTTACCTTGTTTTGATGAAAATTCGTTCGTGGCGGCAGCCATTTTGAATGACGACGTCAGTCGACATCGTTCAAAACTCCGCCTTCTGCTCTCTGATTGCTCAGGAACACTTCTGATATAACGTCAGCTATGAAATCTATTTTTTCTCAGCAGAGAAATAATAGTTTTTTACCTTGTTTTATTGAAAATTCCTTCGTGGCGGCAGCCATTTTGAATGACGACGTCAGTCGACGTCGTTCAAAACTCCGCCTTCTGTTCTCTGATTGGTCCGGTCAAAACCTACCGGAGACATCCTTGTGGATGGGAGAAATGCCAGACCCAGCAGTGAAGGGAAATGAGAATTGAGCGGAGCTGCGTAGGAATGGCGAGGGCCAGGCTAACTCTGGACTGCTGGTGAAGCCATTTCCTCGTTTCTCCCTCCCTCCACCGGATTCTGCATTCGTTTACGTTGTAAAACCGCCGTCCATAAAACATCTACTTTTCCACAGCTGCTGCCTGTTTCTGCCTGTCCAGTTTGCTCCAACAAGTTTTGTTTTGTTTTTGAATGTCCAGATGACCAGACTTAGCTTTTTTAGAGAGTACAGGGCAAGATGTAGCCTCCGCAGCTACCACAGCTAAACCGGAAACTGCCACGCAGCTAAACCGGAAACTGCCAGAAACTGCGTCAATCGGCTTCAAAATAAAAACATTTACAAAAATATATATATATTTATATTATTTTATTTTTTAATGGGAGGTGCGTCGTAACCGCGAAACGTTGTAACTCAAGGCCGTCGTAAGTCGAGGACTACCTGTATTTGTTTTTGACTGAAATACATATTTGTTTGACTTGATTTATATCATTTTTGTTATTTGCAAAGGTTTGACATGATCTCTTGGGTCAGTGATGAGAATGACAACATTTTAGGTATGTTTTTGTCAATAAATGCATTTGATTCTGATAATAAAATTGCTTTTTAGGAAGCACAGTTTAAAGGCTGCCTTGTGTTTTCAGATGATCAGAGTGAACCTTCTCTGTGTGACTCTTGGACCTCCTTGCACTCGCACCTCTTCCCTCCTGACCTGGTCAACATGTCCTCAGTTTCTAACAACCAACCCAATCCCATTGTTCCCAGGTACTACCTTAGAAAAAAGCCCTCCTGAAAGATTTAATACGCAACCAAAATGTACAGTATTCATTAGAGTTCAAGTTCAAGAATCTTTATTATCCCCGAGGGGCAATTTGTTTCACAGTATAGGCACACAAAACATTCATGCTAGCCAAGACATTGAGACATTAAAATAACAGAACAGAAATCATCAGTGTTCATTGAGAAGCTTGACCACAACAGGGATGAATGAGTCTTTCAGTCTGTTCGTTCTACATCTGGGCTGCAGATACCTGCATCCAGATGGAAGCAACCTGAACTCATCATGGAGAGGGTGATCAGGATCTGCCAGAATCCTGGCCTTCTTCACTGACCTCGCCTTGTGTAGGTCAGTGAGGTTCTGTATGACAGCAGTTTTGCTGCACATCCTGACAATCCCCGAGAGTTTGTTCCTGTTCTTACGTGTAAAAGTCCAAACCAATAGATGAAGGTGAAAGTTAAAAGAGACTCAATAAAACATGAATAAAACATTCTCATAAAAGTCGAATCCACATTACCGTAAAACCACAGAGCTTCCGATAAAAATACATTCTCTGGTGGGCCTTTTTACAAAGTGAGTCCACATGGGGGTCAAAGGTTATTTTATCATGAAGAACAGTTCCCAGATATTTATGTTGATGCACCACCTCAACAGCTTCACCGTTAATTATGGAGGACAGGTGGTGACAAACTTAAATAAATAAATACATAATAATGAAATGGATCATTGGTGACAAAATTAAATAAATAAATAAATAAATCATGAAATAAATAATTTAAAAGGTCAATTTCATAATTTAATGGTGTATTTACTAATTTAACGATTTAATGATGTATTTAATAATTAAATGATACATTTAATTGTTATGTTTGTCTTGTGTATTTATTTCGTTTTGTCACATTCCATCCTTCAATGGATGTTGACAAAATTAAATAAATAAATATTTATTCTGGGGTTCTGTAGAGTTCTTGTCAGCAGTCAGTGTCTTACCTGCAGTAGAAATTCCTCAGTTTCCTAAGGCAGGCGATTTTGGGGAGGAGCCAAGCTAACGGCTAGTCTGGGCAGGGTGATGCTGAAGTGAATTTCTGCTTTTCCTAAAACAACTCCAATCCATAGCTGTTTATCTGAGTCCTAATTTACTAACTGTTACATTGCTGCCAATTTTCAATAATCCAGTTATTAACGTGTAATTTTATGGGGATGCTTATCCCCACAACTGTGTTGGTCTGTATTCTGATACCAGTACAGATTAATACGAAACATATGGTAGAAAACAGAAGGTTAGTTTCAAAAGGGCCAGCAAAACTATCAGATACAACCTAAAAAAGCTAAGGCTGGTCCTCTGGACATTCAAAAAACAAAACAAAGCAAAATAATTGTAGAAACGTTTCGTCTTTCATCCGAAAGACTTCCTCAGTCTGAGCTGCTGTATTCAGCTCAGTCTTATAAATAGCACCCTCTCACAGTGGATCAACCAGTTGGCTGATGACAGCCAAAACCAGCTGCTCACATGACAGTCACATGACAGTCACATCACAGTCTTATATCGGGGAAACTAAACAGCCACTGGCCAAAAGGATGGCCCAGCACAGAAGATCAACATCATCAGGTCAGGACTCTGCGGTCTACACTCATCTCCAGGCCAGCGGTCACTCTTTCAGGGATGAAGATGTTCACATCCTTGATAGAGAGGAACAATGGTTTGAGAGAGGAGTAAAGGAGGCCATCTTTGTGAAAAGAAACCGTCCATCATTAAACAGGGGTGGAGGCCTCCGGGTTCAACTGTCCCCCTCTTACAATGCTGTTATTGCTAGTATCACTCAGCCCTCTGTGAATAGCAAACAACCATCAGGGTGCTAACGATCCATCGTTAGGCTGATGGTCCTCCTTGATCATGTGAGCAGCTGGTTTCGGCTGTCATCAGCCAACTGGTTGATCCACTGTGAGAGGGTGCTATTTATAAAGGCTGAAATATACCTGAGCGTACTCTGTATACGCCTCTGTACGACATATGTACGCTGAGGCAAAAGCGCAGCCCCGCGCAGCCCCTCAGGGCACGAACGCGCAAAGCTTTTTTTTACGACCGCGCACGCTTGCGCGGTGTCTGACCATAAACTTCCCCGGCGCCGGACTGTTTTGTATGTTACACAAATGAATTAAATTCCTCTTCTTTATCGCTGATCGGGCCTTTTCTTTTGTTTTTTTGCCTAAAGTCAAGTAATCGCTTCTTCCTCCGTTCACTCATGACTGAAATGAATGAATTCAGGTCCTACCTGGGTGCGCGAGGCTTTATATTCCCTGGTGGGCTGCAGGAAAAGCGCTCCCTGTTATTATTTTTATTTCTGAGAGAACTTTTTATAACATATAAAGTAGAAACACCGCAGAAGAACACCGCAACCGGCTGCTCATAGAGTGAGCTGACGAGCTGTCAATCATTTCAGTAGGCGTGTCAGCAAGTGACCAATCAGCGACCTCAGTTTGTCCCCCTCTGCTCGCAGCTGCTCGGGGCTGCTCACATGACAACCAGGATTTGGAGCGAAAACGCGAGCATTTGAAAAGCGTAGCTTCTGAAGCTATATCAGCGAAACGCATGCGCACAAAATGCGCGCGTAGAGTGGCGTAACGAGGACGCTCAGGTATATTTCAGCCTTAAGACTGAGCTGAACACAGCAGCTCAGACTGAGGAAGTCTTTCGGACGAAAGACGAAACGTTTCTACAATTTTTTTGCTTTGTTTTGTTTTTTTGAATGTTCAGAGGACCAGACTTAGTTTTTTTATTTTTCTACCTGGATTATTGAGCATGCATCAGGGTATCGGATACAACATTCTGAGTCAAAACTAGATTTTTACACAGCTTTAATTTTTCATCAGACAATCTGTTTTGTCGAGGCCAAAATTTACAGCTGAAGCTGGAGTGTTGTATTTATCAGAGTTGTGGTTATTCAAGGCCACGGTGCCCCAGAGAACCCAGCTCAGAGTCCACCAGTGTCATAAAAACATGTTTGTGAAGACTGGCTTGTGTTCTTTGTGTCCAGACTGCCTTTGCAGTTAACTAAGTTTTTACCTTTCATTGTTGCTCCTGTCTCAAAGACAAAACCAGATTGCAACTGTCCAAACCATGTGAAACCCTAAATTAATTTCCTTAAAAAAATATTTGAGTCAATTGTATAAACATGAAGTCAGATATGAACCTCAATTTCATTTAGCAGCAAAAGTTTCACATGGACCATTATTGGTAATGGACTGCAGACCAACACAGTCTTCAGGTTAAAACCCATAAAATGAACTGTAAAGGACTGTATCGTCAAGAATTCAAAATAATGTATTAAAGTTTTTCTTTTAATAGTGTTTACATGAACCACTATGAAAAGTTTGAGATTTGAGTTATTTTATAACATCAGAGTTTAACTTTGGGCTTGGAGCCGTTAGCTCGTCTCCCCTGAGAAAACTTTTACCTGGTAATAACGTTCTACTGCAGGTAAGACACTGACTGCCGTTACCATCTTCTCAAAACCTGCCTTTAAACTGGACATAGCACTTGTCATACTATGTTTTGTTTCTTCCTGTGTGTCTCTTAGGAAGCAACCCTCCCCCTGCTCCCCATCTTCAAGCCCCCCCAACTCACCAAAACACGGAAGAGCCAGTTTAGCTGATGGTATCACCATCGTGGGAGGAAACCGAGTGGGAATCTTTGTCAGCCGTGTGAAAGCTGGCTCTCCAGCTGAGCAGTGTGGACTAAAGGAGGGCAGTGAGCTGCTGGAGGTGTGTGTCTTTCTGGTGGATGAATCACAAATGAAGTCTGTGTTTGAACAATCACACAATAATATGCTTCTTGAAAGTGTTGGGTGTGTAAAAGTGTTTGCTCGTACAGTTTTTATTGCATTTCTGTAACTGTTTGCTCTGATAACAGCTGCTGTTGTAATGCGAGACTGTAAGGTCACGTCCAGGTTTGTCTCTGTGGTGTTTAGCTGGAGCGGGTTCTGTTCGGTGGAGGAAGTGTGATGTTGAATCAGTGCACTGCTGAGGTGGCCCACTTTTCTCTGCAGTGGTGGACCGAGCTTTCAGCACTGAAACACCAGAGCAACCCCGACGGTGAGTCTCAAAAACCTAAAACCATGAGAGCAAAATATACCCGCAGGGATGCACCGATGCACATTTTCTTACTTCCGATCCCGCTCCGATCCCGATACTTAACTCTGGGTATTGGCCGATACAGATCCAGTTCCGATATCAACATCACAGATTTTATATGAGAATGTAATAATGAATTTTTTGAACTGAGACTATTCTGTGACTACTGTCTTAACATTGTGTGAGTTAAACCCAAAGAAGACACTCTGGGCCTGACAACAGGAAACACACAAACTTTAATAGCACACAAGAGGCAGGTCACAGACGTCCTCTCACTCATGGTGCAGCTGGAAAACTAAAATACCGCTAAGCATTATGGGAAAGACAACACAGTCTACTCCCCTTAACCGCTACAGGAGTGGATTTTGTTGTCTTTCCCATAATGCTTAGCAGTATTTTAGTTTTCCAGCTGCACTATGCACATAATGCACGCTAAGCATTATGGGAAAGACAACACAGTCCACTCCCCTTAACCGCTACGGGAGTGGATTTTGTTGTCTTTCCCATAATGCATAGCGGTATTTTAGTTTTCCAGCTGCAACATGAATGAGAAGGACGTCTGAGATATAGACCTGCCTCTTGTGTGCTGTTTAAGTTTGGGCTTCCTGTTGTGAGGCTCAGAGTTTCTTCATTGGGTTTAACTTTTGATGATACAAACAGACCTGCTAGCACCAGACTCACCTCATCACCAGATGAAGAGCATCTCAGGGTGTCCGCAGCAGAAGTGAGAGGCAGTCTCAGAAAGATTAATCCTCATAAAGCAACCGGACCAGACAACATCCCAGGGAAAGTTCTGAAGGAATGTGCGGACCAGCTCTGTGAGGTGCTGGCTGACATCTTCACCACCTCACTTGCACTGGAGTCAGTTCCCACCTGCCTGAAGACCGCGACCATCATCCCAGTCCCAAAGAGCTCCACAGTGACTGGTCTGAATGACTATAGACCGGTGGCCCTCACCCCGATAGTCGCTAAATGTTTTGAGAAACTGGTCATGTCCCACATCAAGGCAACCGTCAACATCAACGAGGACCCTCATCAATACGCATACCGTGAGAACCGATCAACAGAGGACGCCATTTCTTCCGTGGTCCACACTGCTCTCACCCACCTGGATCAGAAGGACTCATACGTGCGTCTGCTCTTTGTGGACTTCACATCTGCCTTCAACACCATGATCCCCCAAACTCTGATAGACAAACTATCTACACTTGGACTAAGCCCCTCTATTTGTAACTGGGTACTAGACTTCTTAACAGACAGACCACAGTCCGTGAAGATCCACAACTTCTCCTCCTCCACCATAACCCTCAGCACTGGCTCTCCTCAGGGATGTGTGCTGAGCCCCCTTCTGTTCACTCTGCTCACATATGATTGTACAGCCACACTTCCAGGCTGTCATATTGTTAAGTTTGCAGATGATACAGCGGTGGTGGGATGCATCACAAACAATGATGAGTCCAGCTACAGACAGGAGGTGGAACACCTGGAGAGCTGGTGCAAAGAGAATAATCTTCACATGAATGTGAAGAAGACAAAGGAGATGATTGTGGACTTCAGAAGGAACAAACACACCCACGCCCCACTGAAAATAGGTGGGTCTGCAGTGGAAGTGGTCTCCAGCTACAAATACTTGGGTGTACACATGAATGATAACCTCAGCTGGAGCAACAACACCACCAGCCTGATCAAGAAAGGTCATCAGAGACTCTACTTCCTCAGACGGCTGAGACGTGCTGGTCTGAGCAGCCCAGTTCTCACCTCGTTCTACAGGTGTGCAGTGGAGAGCATCCTGTGCTCCAGCATCAACGTGTGGCATGGAGGCTGCACAGTTGAAGAGAGGAAAGCTCTACAGAGAGTGGTGAAGGCTGCACAGAAGTCTGTTGGAGTCAGTCTCCCCACCATCACAGACATTTACACCTCCAGATGCAGGAAAAGAGCCACCTGCATCATGAAAGACCTCACTCACCCAGCACACTCACTCTTTGCCCCACTCCCCTCAGGACGGAGGTTGAGGAGCATCAAATGTAGAACCACTAGACTGAGGAACAGCTTCTACCCTGAGGCTGTTAGACTCATGAATAAATAAAAATAAAATAAAAATAAACACTGCAAAATATCACATCATGCTGATGCTGATCTGTTTTCTTGTTGCTGTGTTCATCTGTGTTCATCTGTGACCATCTGCTCATACAAACTCATGTTCGTGCTGCTGTTTATTCCCACTATATTAGGCTTAGTGTATTACTAGTTGATGTTTTTCTTAGTTAATTCTAGATGTTATTACTGTTTTTCTCTTGCATTTGTTGTTGGATGTAACTGGGACCCCGTGTACATAATCTCGTTTTCATCACATGTACCACATGCGGTGCAAATGACAATAAAGACTCTCTGACTCTGACTCTGAACTTGCACAATGTTAAGACGGCAGTCACAGAATACGGTGGAACACAAGTGCTCTTTGAAGCCGGATCGGAAATATCGGCAGGTTGGATCGGAAAATCCGATACATAAATTATGCTGGTATTGGATGCCGATACTGGATCGGATCGGCCCCATCCCTACTAATAAATCTCCTCTCTGTAAGGGTCAAAGGTCATCCACACTTTGACATCTTTCCCCATGTTATTCAGAAAATTGTATTTCTCTCTCACAAAGATCAAGACTAAAAACGTCCTCCTTTCTTGGCTCCCCCTTTCAGCGTATTCGCAGCTGTGCTCGGAGCTTTCGTCGCCTTCGTTTTCAGGTGCCGACTCCTTCTATGTGCGTGTCAATCTCAACATGGAGCCTCGCGGTGACCCTCCGTCCCTGGGCGTTTCCTGTGACGACATCATGCATGTCACAGACACAAAGTACAACGGGAACTATCACTGGCGCTGTTCCCTGGTGGACCCGGTCACAGCCAAGCCTCTGCAGAAAGGAACCATGCCCAACTACAACAGGTGCGTCAGTTAACCCCCTCGATTAATTAAAGGCATTTATACAATAGTTAAGTAAAAATATAAAGTCCAGTTGTTTTTGTCTTGAATTTGTTTGAATTTACAATAGTTAAGGTTAGATGAGTGTTGCATTCATTTGGGGCTTTTAATTATTTATTTGAACTGTTTTTTTGTCCAGGGTATAATGATGATCTAAATGTGTTTTTGTCCCCCGGCACGGAGAGAAGAGGGGAATTGGAAATGCCCTCTGTCTGTCTGTGCGTCTATGCTGAGAGCTGGATAACTTGAAAAATAAGCGAGGTGCTGACTTCCATTTTGGTGTATGTGTGCATCTAGGGGTAATAAAGTTTCCTTTTCAATTATTTGGTTTCCACATTAAAATCCAAGATGGCTGCCACCATGTTTGTCCATCTGTCCATTTTATTAGCTGAACAACATCAGAATCAGAATAAGCTTTATTATCATTGTAGCGGGATACACTGAGATTATGTTCGTACAGTCGTCCGAAAGATGGGCGGAGTGCACGTTGTTGCTGCTGGTAGAGCTCAGCCACTTCTTTTTCATTCAACCTTTATTTAAACAGTCACATTGAGCCTTGAAGACTCCATTTACAAGTGAGATCTGTTGGACAGACAAAAGTGGTGAGATATTTTGCTAACAGACCGAGTGGAAAAACTCTTATCAGCAAGCACATTTATAAACACATTGCATATGCATTTGATGTCAAGACGTTGAGATTTATCCATGAAGCACTTTCAGATAGGCCACATGAAAAGTATGCGACGTCCAAGCATGACTTCCCTTCTGGTGTATGGGTGCATACACATACATGGGTGTAAGAAAGGTCACCATCAAAATTGGTTTGCCACATCAAAATCCAAGATTGTCACCACCATATATTTAATGTTTGTAAACTGGACACCCAAATCATTTGAGGAAACCGTTTTCTAGTTTTATATTGCCTAAAAATATAGTTTCCTCAAATGATTGGGGTGGCCAAAGATTAATCTGCGGTGGCCAATACCACCATTAGCCACCCCCTGGCTCCGTCATTGTACCTGGTGATGGATAATGACTCCCTTCACTCGCCAGGATCTGTCACTCTGCACCGCCTTGGACAAGCAAAAAATAAATAAATCTTATGGCTTGTCCACTAATAATAATAATAATAATGAATTCCATTTATAATGCACTTTTCATTAATAAAAATCTCAAAGTGCTAATAAAAATCTCAAAGTGCTAAGCACTGAGCTTGAAGGCATTGCCTTTGGAGGGCATGCTTTTTTCATGACTTGACAAGAGTTGTAACAATTTGAATCAAATCTATAAAATGACGTTCTGCTCAATCTTATGCAATAAGAAGAAAAAAAAAAGGCTCCATATGTGTAGGATTGGCTGAGTTATAGCCATTTATGAGCAGCTTAGTGCTAACTTGCTGTATTTGCATATTGTCCAGGACATCCTTGTAAAAGAGATTAATAATCTCAATGGATTTCTTCCTGGTAAAATAAAAGTTTAAATAAAAAAAATAAAACTAGAGCACACTCGCAAGCAAAACCATTATCATCAGTCAAAAGTTGTATTGCTGTATAATTATTTCTCCTTAAAAATAAACAGATCAAATCAATAATTGAAACCTCCAAATTATTGTGACATTCATGCTCATGATGAGTTGATGTAAACCTCTGATTGTACATTTGTGCAGCGTGTAATGTTAAAAACTAGTTGAAGCAACAGCATGTTTGAGTGCAAATAACCTGGATCCCGTTTTCTCTCTCAGGGCTCAGCAGTTGTTGCTCGTACGGTTACGAAAAATGTCGCTGAACCAAAAGGACTTCAAGAGGAAGATGGTGGGAATGTTTCTTTTGAGAGAAAATGCACAACTCTATAATAAAAAATTAAAAAAAATAACAAAACAAGTAGTTTTTACTTATGTTAGTTGGTGTTTTTGTTTCTTGTAGTTTTCAAAGAAACCTTCTGGTCGCGTTCGATTGGTCAAAGCAGTGGATCCCGGCTGCCGGGGTGTCGGCTCCTCTCAGCCGGTTCTTTACACTCTCAGCAAACGTACGTTCCAGCCACGTGCTCCCAGGTTGAGACAGCCTGGTTTGTTTGTTACAAATCGTTTACTTTTCATTGCTTGTGTGCATTTTTCATGAGGAAATTTTCTTATTACAGGTCAAGAGGACCACTTAATCCCATACACGTTGGTGCAACCAGTGAAGGTTCAGGCCAAGCGGCCGGTCATCTTCTCCCCGTCTCTCCTTTCTCGAGGTCTGATAGAGAGGCTGCTGCAGCCAGCGGAGTCTGGGCTGAAGTTCAACACCTGCCCGCCTGGTGAGCACAACACTGATATACTATAGGGTCTGATCAGTGAAGTCGTCCAAAATAATCACCCAGCCATTTTGGATGGGACTAGATCTGCATGTATCGCTATGGTCCTTCAGTACAGTGAGTTGGTTCCAGCCAGGACCCCAAGGCAGAACCAATGATCCTTCTACAAAACTTATAACTTTCAGGGGTCTGCAATCTGCGGCTCTGGAGCCCCATGTGGCTCTTTGGTCCCTCTGCAGCGGCTCTTTCAAGCTTTGACCAAAACTAAAAACTGAATTTTATTGGTTGTTATTGTAAAGGATTATGAGGAGGTCAATATTAATACTGACCTCTTTACCTTAATTAATTTACTCATTCAGATTGAATAGTAATTTCACGGATTCTTTCTTTTTCAGTTTACCCAATATTTCTGTGATCTTTATGATGGATAAATAAATAAAGCCATAGAGTGACAATGGACACGTTAACTTAGTTGGTATGTCAAAGACACTACCATTTATTTAAAATAAATCAACTAAATTAACACCATTACACTTGATTGACATGATTTCACTTTCTTGCAATTTAACACGTCAGCACATTTAAATTGTAACACAACAGACATAAATACAGGATGTTAACATATTTAGTCTGAGGCTCTATGACTTAATTAGTTTCCAGCTTAGAATTGAGGGAAAGGAGATAGGAGGAAAGATGGTTTAAAGGAAATTGTCTTGAGCATGTTACCAGAAGTGACACTTTCATCCGACTTCTGCTAAATCCAGGTACGTTTGTAAACAGCTCTTTACCTTCGACGACGAGTCTGATAAAGAGATGACACCAGCCTTTCAGATGCACAGAGTCCTTCAGGCCCAGCACGTCCGAGCCGGTCCTCGTTTACGTTTTCAACGTCTCCTGGGATCCGCATCAACCATCAGAAAATATGTCAGCTACTGGCCTCTGACTTCAAGATAACTATTCCAGGAAGGAATAAACAAAGTTTTGAGCTTACGCTCGTTCTAAGTGGACTATAACAGCATGTTATTAGTCCTTAACTGGATGACGTGCCCTTAGCGTGTGACTAAACGTCCATCCAGCTCTTTGGGAAAGTTCACATCTCTTTGAAGTTCCCAGCAGACTCTTTGGAACTCTCTGGTTCCTTCGAAACTCTCGCTGCCTCTGAACTCTCTGGTTCCTTCAAAACTCTGAAGCGTTCAGCTTAGCTTAGAACCTTAAAGGTTCAGTATGCAGTTTCTGTAGAACTGCAGCAGTTAGAAATATTTTCAACAGGCAAAGCATTCTGATCCCTCCCCCTCAGAGCCATATGTGGCTCTGCCCCCTTGTGGTCTGTTGAATTTCAAATTCAAGCTCTGTTTTTATTGGCTGATTCAAATTCAAGCTCTGTTTTTATTGGCTGGTTACAAACTCTGTTTTTATTGGCTGGAAAATGGCGGGTCACCTTTTCTTTTTAGAAATGCTTATTTACCACCTGGAGAAGCAAGGGGACAATATTTTTTTTATTTTTTTTCAGAGATTACCTGGCTAACATCAGTCTGTCAGGAGGTAGGGACAGAGTGAAGAAATATGTTCATAAAAAAAGCTACATACTGCAGCTTTAAGATAGAACTCTGAAACTTGTCTCTTTCCGATTGGTTCAGAAGAAACAGTCGAGGAGTTCACTTGCCATTATCACGACCCAAGGTTACAGCCAGCAGCAGAGGGAAATGTTTAGGAAAAGACAGACTCATAGACTCCAAGAGGAAAAACACTTGGATTAGCGTCTTAACACTTCTAAAACAAATCTGAAAAGCACAGTTTGACATAAAATTCAACTCTGACACCATTATATGGTCAAGTAACACAGTAATACTCCATATTAAAAGAATAACACAGCATAACATATATCATGAAAATGACAAAAGTTATTCTTTTGATCACATCAGAATAAAATCAAAGATAGAAATAGTCTCTTTTGGTGACTATGTTCTCAGATTACAACTAATGGAATAATTTGTAGTAAATGTCTTGCTTTACTGAGAGGTCAGTAAAGGTCATCTCTGGAACAGTTCAAAAATACACAGGTGTATCAAAGTGGACACGGTCATGCCCACTACATTATATAAACAAAAAATAAAACTGGTTTTAGCCATTTTCTTTCTTTTCTTTTCTTTCCTTTTTTTTTTTTGGATTTTTTTTTTTGCAAATATGTCATGACTAGAACTAATACAAGGAGTAAAATACTCACTTTAAATTTATTTCCATGCTTAATTATTTTTTCCACAATTTAAAAAAAACGACACAAGCGCACACAATTCATAGTTTGTTTAAACAAAAAAATTGGTAAAAACAAATAAAATGTATTTATTTATTTCCTTTTTTGCAAGAATCTGGTATTTTATTTAGTTTTAAATTGTAAAAACGTCAATAAATGTTAAAATTACTGCTGTCAATCGATTATTTTTTTTATCTGATTAATCACACTCTGGGACTGTGATTAATCTAATTAATCACAATGCTTAAAGAGGAACTAAACTCAGAAATAACTTTTTTTAGCTGATAAACTCCCTAATAACTCCCTAGAATGTGTTCTAAATGTTTCACAGCACTATGTCTGTGTTAATTTTCAGATATTTGTGCGTATATGTCTAAATCGGCAATATTTGGTCTAAAAACATGTTTACGGTAGTCCTATGGGTTGACTGTGGTATTGCACCCTAATTTCCTTATTTGTCTACGATTCGCACTGTGACGTATTTTCGCACGCTTTCGTCACGAAAGTGGTTCAAGCAGAGCCAATCCCCTGCGGAGATGAGAAGGTCCGCGCTGCAGTTCATACCTTATAAGGAAGTGGTACATTGCACGCCAGAAACGTACTGCAACAGAGCATATTATAGTTTTTGGAATGGCACTAGTTATTTGTGTATTTCAACTTATTTATTCCAAGACTACCTTCCACTTCATCAAAACTGTTTGGCTGTATTTGTGTTCTTATTATGCGTTGGAGGAGTGATGCCTGAATGCCTGGTTGGGGCAGTGGTGGAGGTACAGGTTTGTGATCCGGACGACCCAGGTTCAATCCCTGGTCACAGAGAACTTTATGGTATTATTTTCATTTTTTAAAAGTCTTTTGTTTTGGATAGATCGGGTGGAATAGATAAATACATCTACATAATAATACTTTGTGTTGCTTGTTTTAAGTGGTGTATTACTAATGTAATTTTAACATTCAGAAACAATGACGGTCTCTCGTCCTGGCCACACCTCCTCGCTCACCCACACCCGCCTCCCCCTCCTTTAGGCGGTGTCTGTTGACACGCCCATTTTTCTGCATTTTTCAAATCCTGTGCTGGGGCGGGGCTATCTCCGGATGGTGGGGTGAGCTACACTTTAACTATGTAAGCTTGAAATGTAAGTATGCGGATTTTAATAAAATGTTGAAGAAAACGTTTTATTGTCTCAAACCAAACCGTTTTCCAGGTTTTCATACGCGGCAAGGTTTACAGAAGTCATTTAGTTTCAAACGTTACTTTATAAATGTTAACTCAAATGTGTCATTAAGTGTCATCTATGTGATCAAAACATATAAAAGCAATGTTCCCTCTAATTGTTCATGTGTCTGGGCAACATGTGTCAACTCTGCATGCATTTCAGACATGTTGTAGAGACCGCTGCACTCAGGCTGATGGCCAATTCGCAGCTGCGCAGTATAGATTTTCTTATGCGCAGAAAATGTGCGAGCAGTGCTCGATTGCGCAGGCGCACAGCTTCAAACAGGAGTGATCACACTTTTTCAGCATGCGAGCCACTTTTAAAATGACCACGTCTACCTACTATAAAAATGCAAAACATATACTTATTATAAACATATTAAGTATGCTTTTTATGATTTATGTTCTAGTTTTACATTCTTGTTTTTAGTGTTTTACCATGTTTTGTATGGCACCTTGATTTATTGTTTTATAACACTCTTTTTATTGTAATTGCATTTTACTGTAGTTTGTTGTTGTCTGTATTTTATATGTTGTCTGTTTAAAAAAGGTCTCTCTTGTAAATGGGTCCTGTGACTCAATGAGTGACAATTTATTTTTACCGTCCATGCACAAAATAATAAGCCAAACCCAGCAAAAACTTATGTTCTTCATTCAAAGGAACAGAAAACAACAAGAATAACTTCATTTTTGAAAAATAACCTGATAATTTGAGAACAAAAGTGAAAACTCAGCCCTGACAGCCGCTGCTTTTAACTGTAACCATATTTCTTGATAGATGGAGAGCTGATGGAAGATATTTCTGGTTTGTTTTTTAAGTCGCTGAACGAGTCGGTTGCTTCAACAAATGTCTCTTTTACCATCTCTCTGGCTTGTAAAGACATACAGGTAGTCCCCGATTTACGAGCGAGATCCGTTACAACGAGGCGCTCGTAAACCGGAAATCTCGTAAATTGGAACGGCCGCCACGCTTCTCGTAAGTCCGGAATTTCGCTCGTAAATTGGAACGGTTTTGCTAGCGCGACTACGAACACTCGTTTTTCATCGAAAAACTGCTTATGAGTGCATAAAAATGATCGGAAACGTGTGTCCACATGTTTAGCTAACGAACTGTGGTGAAAAAACACAGGAAAACTCAGTATTTTTTGCGTTTTTTCCAATAATTCGCCAGCTCGTAAGTCCGGAACCTCGTAGATCAGAGCGCTCGTAAATCGGGGACTACCTGTATTGGGCTTAACAATTACCGTATTTTCCGTTGTATAGGTCGCACCTGTGTATAGGTCGCATTGTCCAATTTTTATCAATAAATTGGAAAAATCCAGAAATAGGTTGCATCGGTGTATAGGTCGCACCTACGTCACTGCCGACGTAACGCGTCATCCACCGCTGACGTGACGCGTCACCGCTGAGACAACCCGGCAATATGGACAGAGTGTTTAGCTCTGCTGCAAATGTCTGCCACAGGAGCGCACAGCAAGGCTTTTAAGAAGATTAACACGGTAAAAACAATTATTTGTTTGCTAAAAATTATAGCTGACATTATAGCACAAGGGTTATTGGTTTATTAGCCGAGTGGTTTATTAGCTATTTGCTAAAATATACACGTAAATAAAACGAATGCTAACAGAAGAGTCCGTTTCTCAAAACACGAATAAAAAATTCTAATTTTATCTCAAATTTTTCATCCAGGCCAACAGTTAGTACATTAAACCCATATAATTGCACTCTGTAAGCAGAAAAAATATCCACCGAGTGGTTTCAAAGCTATTTATAACGTAAACGGTAAACGGAAATAAAACCAATGCTAACATAGAAGAGTCCGTCTCTCAAAACACGAATAAAAAAATCGAATTTTATCTCAAATGTTTCATCCAGGCCAACAGTTAGTACATTAAACCCATATAATTACACTCTGTAAGCAGAAAAAATATCCACCGAGTGGTTTCGGAGCTATTTATAACGTTATAAACGGAAGCTAACTGAAGCTAACGCTAATAAAAGATTGTGTTATTTTTAAATCTCAAACATCTAATAAAGCTACTCACTTGTAAATGTCCATACAGTGATTATATTCTGTAAGTTTCATAAAAATCCACCGAGTGGTTCTTGACTTCTCTTGCAAACAAACAGCTAACAAACACAGAGCTAAAATCTCCGGTTCCGGTGAACTAAAGAGCGGCAGCACCTCTGGTCTCTCTGAGTATTTTTATCATCTAACTGACCCGTTTTTTGAATTGGACCAAAGCTGGTCCATCTTCCATCTGAATTCGGTGTTCAGTAACTCAGAGAGCCGGACGGGACTGTTCAAATTTTTTTCTGTCGGACCAGGTTCGGACGTTTTCACCTCACCGGTCATTCTGAGCTACCTTGCCCGGCCAGGTGAGCCCCAAAGCCGGAGAGCCGCCCACGAAGACCCGGTGTTTCTTCTGCCACTCTCATTGGCCCGTTTGAACGTCCCACCTGCACCTGGACCTGCGGTTCTCCTGTGGTTCTCCTGGTTTCAACAAGATTGCAGGGAAGTTTTCAGACTATGCTGATTTTTTCTGCTGTCCTTTGTTGACCTCGTGGCGTGGGGGGAAGATAACGTACCTGGTTCGTGAGCATCGGGGGAGGTGTTTCTGACTGGACCAGAACCGAATCGAACTGGCTGTGGGGACACCGTCTTTAATCCACATTAAAGTCTGTTTACCTCCGTGGAGCCTGAGCCCATCTGCGCGCGCGGCCGTGGGGATGCTTGCAGCTGGAGCTGCGCTCTCTGCTTTGTGCTCATTCTGTGTGTGCTCATTCTGCTCACACGCGCGTTCATCTGAAGGACCCGCGGATGAACTGCTGCTGAAATAATTTCTGGAGCTGAGAGGTCTCAGCCCTCTGGTAAGACTTGCGGTGTTTTTTCTGGAGGTGGTTTTTTTTTCATTCTGAAGAGGCTGAAGGCTGAAGAAGAAAAGCAGCAATAGCAGCAATAATAACGAACATCTTACCTGCTATAGATAACTTTTTAAAGAGCCTCATTTCGTTGTTGTGGGCTGTTTTGTTGGATCAGACGAGCGGAGAGTGAAGCGCGGAGGATCAGGATCTTCTCTGTTTGGTGACTGTTTCACACTGTTGTGGACTGTTTGTGGATCAGACGAGCGTAGAGTGAAGCGCGGAGGATCAGGATCGTCGCTGTTTTGGTGCCTGTTTTTCACACCGTTGTGAGCTGTTGAGAGCTGTTTGTGGATCAGACGAGCAGAAAGTGAAGCGCGGAGGATCAGGATCGTCGCTGTTTGGTGATCGTCGCTGTTTGGTGGTGCCTGTTTCACACTGTTGGGAGCTAATTGTGGATCAGACGGGCGGAGAGAAAAGTGTGCCGCTGAGGATCAGGAGCTGCTGTCGCTGTTGTTTGGTGCTGTTCACGCTGTTGTTCCTTTGCTGTCCTGATACAGGCTACAATCATGCCTTTAATTTTAGGAGGCTTTTCTGGCACCACACTCTGCTGTTTGCTGCAAATTGCTTGTTTCTACCCGTTGATTCTGGATCCAGCTTGTGTTAACCAGGGCCACATCCATTCATATTCACAGGGGGGCTGGATCCCCTCTCACACAAACTATAGTTGGGCCTCCTCAACGGAATTGTTTGCCCACTTAATCTGTGACGCTTTATGGTCTGAGACTTTTCTGCATCATTCATATTACTGTCATTATTTTCAGTTCTCAGACTACCTGGAATCACTGAATCTTATCAACACATCTGGATCTGCCCATCACTGCAACTTTCATTGTTTTTGGGTTCTGAATGATCGTATCTTCATCAATGTTTCTCATGGTTCAATTATGGGTGCACATCATTGACAAAGAAGTCAAGTAAATGTCTGATATTAATGTTGTTATTGATCTCAGGGATTCAGCCCAACCCAGGGCCCTCCATTAACTACAGTACTCCTAGTGAGTTTAAAAATAATTCAGGTCTCCATTTCCTGCATGTAAACGCTCGTAGCCTCATAAAAAAACTTGATGAATTGAAAATCCTAATCAGTTCTTCTGGGGCAGATGTGATCGTTATCTCTGAAACTTGGCTCAAAAAATCTGTTTTGAAAAATGACCTGGCAATCAATGAATTTAAGATCTATCGTTGTGATCGTAATAAAAAGGGAGGTGGAGTCGCTATTTACATCAGAGACTCTTTGGCTGCCAGGATTGCATCTAAAAAAACAATCGCAAACCAGTTTGAGGCTTTAGCTGTGAACATCAGTTTGAAAGGAGGTCAGCCCTTAACTGTTGTAGGTTGTTATCGTCCCCCCTCCGCAACACCTGAAGCTCTATCCTCCCTGACTGAATTCATAGGAAATTTAAAACACAATGAGATTGTTATGGCAGGAGATTTCAACATTGACTGGAATAAGTCGACCCCCCTCTGTGATAAATTCAAGGAATGTTGCCTATCTCTCAATCTAACACAACTTATCGATTCTCCCACCAGACCAAACATAAAATGTCCCGAAAAATCTTCCACCTTAGATCTGTTTTTCACAAATGCACCTCACAAATTTCCTGGTATAGGTGTATTTGCTAACGTTTTGAGTGATCATTCCGTAATAGCAGCTCTTAGATCTACTAAACTTCCACCTGCTAAGCCCAGAATAATCCAAAAAAGGGATTTGAAACGTTTCAGTGAACAGTCATTCCTTTGGGATCTATCCCACTTTGACTGGCAACGTACCCTACAAATCAATGACGTGAACACCGCTTGGAACTATTTTCATGATAGTTTCATTTACTTTGTAAACAAACACGCTCCTTTCCGGCAGTTCAGGATAAAGGGCCGAGACAGCCCCTGGTTTACTCCTGAATTAGCTGATCTCCTGCACTGGAGAGATCATCTTTGGGCCGCAGCAAGAAAATCACACTCAGACACTGATTGGTTGAAATTTCGGCAGCTAAGGAATAAATGCACAACTGCCATTAAAGCCGCAAAACGTAACTACTTCTTATCTCAGACCTCCAAAAATCTAAATGATCCTAAAAAATTCTGGAAAACCATTAAATCTCTCTCAGGCACCCCCCAATCATCTGACCTCCCATCACAATTTCTTGTTGACTCTGTTCCTGTGTCAAATAAGCACGAGATCCTGAACTGTTTCAATAAACATTTTGTTGCTTCTAGTTCATTATTTGACACAGTTACAAACGGAAAATCAGCCACTTTATCTAATAATCAAACTTCTACAAATCAAATCCCTCCTACAAGTCAACCATCTGTTAATCACACCTTCTCTTTTTCTCCGTTCTCAGTCAGTGAGGTAAATAAACTGTTAAATGATCTTGATCCAAAAAAATCTGCAGGTCCAGATGAACTTCCACCTTATTTCTTAAGGCTGGCTGCTCATATCATCACAGTCCCTGTGACCCACATCTTTAATCTGTCCATAAGCCAAAACACCATTCCGGATGCTTGGAAAACAGCCTTTGTTCTTCCTTTGCTGAAGGGAGGTGACCCCACCTCACTGAACAATTATCGACCGATCTCTAAACTCTGCATCTTAGCCAAGGTTCTAGAAAAACTGATAAACTCTCAGATCAAAAATTATCTGGACTCATTTAACATCTTACCTCTTCATCAATCTGGTTTCAGGAAAAAACACAGCACAACAACTGCTTCTCTGAAGGTTCTGAATGATGTTGTTGAAGCATTGGATGCTAAGGACTATTGTGCTGCACTTTTCTTAGACCTGTCTAAAGCTTTTGACACTGTGGATCATAACATCCTGTGTCATAAGCTCTCAGAAATCGGTTTCTCTGATCACACCATCGGTTGGTTTTCTAACTATCTTTCCAATCGGAGGCAATGTGTTCAACATAACGGTACTTCTTCCAGCTATTTAACAGTTAAAAATGGTGTACCACAAGGCTCAGTTTTAGGACCCACTCTCTTTACAATCTACATAGCTAATGTAGGTCACTGCATCCCTGATGCATCCTTACATTTCTATGCTGATGATACAGTTGTTTACTGCCGAGCTAAAACAGTTGCTAAGGCTTTCCAGTTACTGCAATCCGCTTTTGACATCATCCAGTCAGATTTGTTCCGTCTCAAACTTGTCCTAAATGCTGATAAAACAAAAGGGATGTTTTTTTCAAATAGGAAGGCGGTTCCAGCAGATCCTCCTCTGATTTTATCTTCAAATGGTGTCCCTATTGAGTTTGTTGATTCCTATAAATATCTGGGTATCCTGATCGATTCACATCTCTCTTTTAAACTCCACGTGGAAAACCTAGTGAAGAAACTGAAAGTTAAACTGGGTTTCTTTTTCAGAAACAGATCATGTCTATCACTGAATGTTAGGAAACGCCTTGTGTCTGTGACTTTCCTTCCCTCCATTGATTACGGTGACATTCTCTACATGAATGCTCCTACAAGCACCCTGCGGATGTTGGATGTTGTCTATCATGGTGCACTAAGATTCATAACTGGTTGTGATTATCGTACCCACCACTGCACCCTGTATTCACTGGTTAACTGGACATCATTAACCTCACGCAGACTCTTCCACTGGTACATTTTCATCTTTAAATCACTTCTTGGTCTGCTGCCCTCATACATCTCCTCCTACATGTCTTTGCGTGAGTGCAGCTACAGTGTGCGCTCTCAGGACATGATTACCTGCAGTGTTCCGTCAGTGAGGACTGAACTTGGAAAAAGGGCCTTCTCCTACTCTGCTCCTGCTTCATGGAATATCTTACAAAAAGATCTGAAGCTCTCGACCTTGACTTCTCTAAATGGTTTTCAGAATCTGTTGGAATCCTGGCAAAAACCAATGCAGATTTGTTCCTGTCTTTGATTTTATACATATACCTTATAATGTTTTGCTAGTTTTTTGATACTTTGTTAAAAAAAAAAAAAACTTTCTTTTGTTTTTTTCTCTCTTTTGTTTTCTATTGTTTATTGTTTGTTTGTTTATTGTTTAAGGAAATTCTACCACTGCTGTTCATTGTTCTTTAGTTTTAGCAGGTCGCTTTCGTAAATGAGCCCATGAGGTTCAAAAGATTTACCTGACTAAATAAAGGTTGAATGAAAAAAAAGAAGTTACCTCCAGACCAGGAGGCCGACAGAGTCAGTCCGAGCAGAGGAGATTTTTTCGGACACATGAGCTAGAAACGGTCGGTGTACTCCTCTGGAAGTGTCCCCCTAGTGGACAAGAGTGGTACTGCACCATTTTCTGCCAAAATGAAAAACAGTCATAACTGAGCCAAAAATTTGTCTAAAAATATGGGGAAAAATCCATAAATAGCTTGCACCGGTGTATAGGTCGCAGGCCTTGAAAAAAAACCATAAAAAGGTGCGACCTATACACGGGAAAATACGGTAATTATTAAAGTGACTCACCCGGACTGACGCTTCGCTGAATGCCGTAATAACGTGATATTATCACGTAATAACGTGATAATATCACGTAATAACGTGATACGTATCACGTAATAACGTGATACGTATCACGTTATTATGTGATAAGCCCCCCAAAATTTTTTATCCAGGTGTCATCACTATGCTTCCGTAGACCCTACTGGTCACAAAAAAACAACAAAAAAACTCCCAACAAACCTAAAGCGGTCCATGGGCCACCAGTTGATAATCACAGTTGTAACTGGTTGTTGTGGCTCTGAACACGTTTAATTTAGTGAATGAACAGCACAAAAATGACTCTTTTGATCGTAATACGGCTTGAAGACCCCTGATCTAGATGGTCAGATGTAAACATCTTGGCAGCTTTCTTGCAGGTTCATATGGAGCTGAATCAAAGACCTTCTACGGTACACAAATCTGTTGGTTGTAGCAACGTTTGGCTTTCTTTATGTTTAAATTGCTGTTATTCATTTAGATGTCTTTTCATGGTCATTTTGGGGGAATCGGTTCAATTTGATGGTATGAATTGTCACTAAAACCAAAGTGAAGTTTGGTGTGTCCCCCTGATGATTCCTGGTGAGACGTTTTGATAATTCTATGGGAAAATTTCCCCTTTTTTAATTGGATATGTGGTTCCAGTTAGAGAAATAAAGTCACGATGAAAGCTTGCTTTGATAAATGTTGGTGAGTCTTACATCATCTTTCTTCTTCTGTTTGTTGTCTCCAGAACCCATTCCAGCTTTGGAGAGACAAGACAAGAAGGTGTTTCTGTTGGACACCTGCAGTCCAGAGCAGCCCATGGGCATACGGCTGGAGTCCATACAGGAAGTCATCAGTCAGGTACTAAAAAGCCACGCTTTCTGTGGTTTGTTTTGTTCATATAAATGCTCCCTGTATGACAGAAAGGCAGGCCTCACCGGTGCTGAACAGACACTGTCACACATTGTTTCTTTTTATCTGTGCATCAGGACAGGCATTGTCTGCTAGAGCTGGGCATGTCCAGTGTTGAAGGCTTACTGAGACAAGGGATTTACCCCATCGTCATCCACATTCGCCCTAAAAACAAAAAGCACAAGAAGCTGAGGTGGGTGCAAACGTTTTAGCTTCTGATTAAATGCTGTTTTTATAACTTGATGTTCCATGGAATCAGTTTGGAGTGTGGAAAGGTTCTGATGGTACTTGTACAAAAAAGCAGAAATATGTTGTCTTTGATTTTATTTTATTAGCTTTTTTTAATTTCGCAGTGTTAACCCATGAAATAATAATTAACAAATTGTTTACCAACAATTTTCACTTGAACAATTCCATTCCTTCATGTATTTTAGACGGCATCTTCTTCTAAATTTAAGTAAATGAAACTCATTAAAGGGCAGTTACCGTAAGTACAATTTGTTTTCTACATTTGGTGATGGAGCAGCTGAGAGTCGTCCCCATCACATGTTGAGCTTTACCTGATCATGTAAGATGTTTATTTAAAACTTTTGGCATGCAGGGTGGTGAGCAATGGGGTTTCCTTCAAGGATGATTAGTTATTTCAAATTTAAAACAATAACTATAACATTTCCTTTCAAGGGGTGTCTGCACTCATGTAAGATCATGAGTATTTAGTGCAACATTGTAGTGCTGCCTACAAATATTTTTTTCATTATTTTTTAAGCAAGACACATCCGGCACAGATCACAGACGTAGCTGCTGAAAAATGATTCATAATAATAATAATAATAATAATAATAATAATGCATTTTATTTATATAGCACCTTCCAGCAATGACTTGCATTGGCCAAAGTTCTTTACAAGAAAAAACAAGTAAAAATGGGGCACAATAAATCAGTGCAAATTAAAAATACAGACACAGTAAAAGGAGGTAAAGTACCGGTAGATTAAAAAATACTAAATACTGAAAAATAAACATCAAAAGCTCTTTCAAATAAATGGGTCTTCAATTTGGCTTTGAAGACCCATTTGGATTTGGGTGCAAAACTGTGACAGCGCAGCAGTGAGAGCTGTCGTCTCACAGCAAGAAGGTCTCAGGATCGCCTCCTGGTCCGTGCCCTTTCTGAGTGGAGCCAACATGTTCTCCCCGTGCACACCTAGGCTTTCTCTGGGAACTCTGGTTTCCTCCCACAGGTCCAAAGCATGCACGTCAGGCTTAGTGGTGATGACTCTAAATTGCCTCTAGGTGTGAGTGAGAGAGTGAATGGTTGTTTGTCTGCCCCTGTGATGGACTGAGACCTGTCCAGGGCGTCTTCCGTCTCTTGCACAGACAGCAGCTCCATGTAAACACACAAAGGAGAAGTGGGTAAAGAAAACAGATGGATATATAGGCCTACCGTAGATAGGAGAAAACTGATCTATGCAGACTGACGTGGCCCTAAAATGTGTTTTTATGGAATAATACAAATCGCAAATCGAAATCATTTTTTGTTTTTCTTTTTTCTGAATTGAGGTCTGTGACTGATTTGAGGCAAGCCTTATAATAAATGTTTGATGAAATATTTCTGCAGGAAGTTTTTTCCTCGGTGTGGCGAGGACAGTGTGATGGAGGAGGTGTGCCAGGCTGAGGAGCTGCAGCTGGAGACCCTCCCCATGCTTTACTACACCCTGGAGCCCAGCACCTGGAGCTGCACGGAGGAGCTGCTCAAAACCTTGTGTGACACCATCCACAGCCAGCAGGGGGCGGTAGTTTGGGTTGAACTCGATAGGTTGCAATAGACATTTATACCTGGATTAATGAGCATGAACTTTAGTGTTGCAATAGAAAACAAGTGTTCAGCTATTTTATATGTTTCAATAAATAACAAATCTATTTAACTGTTATGTTGAAAGACCAAACCATAGCAGGATTTTTGTACACACTGTAGAGTTTTAAAGGTCATTAGGTCTTTGTTCATGCATTTCAGCAACAATTGTATTTTTCACATATTAAGCATGTTTTATTTATAGCTATTACTGTATGTTTACTTTATGAGAAAAGTGAAAGAACAGATCTGAGCCACATAAAGAAGGTACAGACGTATTTGTGGGAATGTGCATAAAGCAACATTACTTTTCCCTTCAGGTAACTTACGTTATTCATTTGGTTTTGTCAAATACTGTACTTGTGTTCTGTAGAGTAAAAAAAAAACTTTACTCATACCTATTTATCAAAGTACTGTAACTTTTGTTAACTTTTTTGATATGTATGTTTTGTGGTACAGTAATGTCAGGTGAGCAGTCGGTTACTGCTGCATTTCAGTTTACACAAGGTTTGAGATGTTTGTATCCTGTTATTGTAGCCAGTTTTATTACAGAATTCACTGACTTGACTTCAGTTTTAATAGCAGACACCCATGACATGAATTTTAATAAAGGAAAAAAATTTGCACTGTTCTTTCCAAGTATGTGTTATTAAAAGAAACGTAAAACATTTACTGTTGTTAATTCTGTTGAAGAAAATTCAGCACAATTTCTTAATCAGGTGTTATGTCTATCAGAATAAGCTTTTAGAAAAATAATAATAAACCTAAACCAAATTTTTTTTGTCATTTATTACACCACATTTTTGTATTATAACACCATAAAATGTGACATTCATCTTCTTTGGAAAAGCAAAGCAAAGGGAAATGGTACAGTTAAGAGTTGTTTGTGTTTTTTTTATTAACACCAGGAATTAAAAATGAGATGGTAGTAAATCAGACAGTTTATAGAGAACAAATATTTGTATGCTTTTTTGTGCAATCTATTGAAATTAGTGAAGTTCCATACTTAAAATATGTTGGATACTATCTGGTTTATGACAGGTTTTCGAATTATGAATACAGAATAAATGGGATTAACCTGTCTAAATAAAGGTTGAATGAAAGAAAAAATGAACAGTAGTTAATTCATGACAGAGATTCAAATAAAAGCTTTTTTTTTTCATTCAACCTTTATTTAGGCAGATGAATCAAAGCCTCAAAGGTCTGTTTAGATTAGACAGATTTAAAAAAGTAGTGAATTTACAGTCATAATCAGAGAGACAGCGGGCGCACTGCTGCATAATCAGTAAATGCAAACAATATATGGCTTCCAATGCAAATGAAAATCAATATAAATATATTCAGACATAATTTATTCCATAATTCAATTGTAAACAAGCAAGAAAAACAATACAAACCGTGACCTCATAAAGAAAAGCTGAGTCGTCTTCTTCTTAGAACACATTTGTTTACTTTCGTTAGGCTCCGCCTGCTTCTGGTGTCATGGCGCCCTCTGGTGGACGGTGGCGGAACTCTCCACGCCCCTCCTCCCGTCTCCGATCAACAACCAGCCTGCCGCTGCTAAACCACCTCACAGAAAGCAAAATGGCCGATAGTAAACTAACTGATCTCACAGCGTCTGACAGTCATCAAGGGGTTGTGCACGTTACGTTTACAGCTTGAATCGTAAAGCCGCGCAGAAAATTGGATTTTTGCCTTTCTTCATGGTTTTTTTTTCTACGAGCAACATTTTCGCCCACCTGGTGATGTCATTTGTTATTAAATCGAGCCTTGGACGCCTCGAAGAACTAGCTCGCTAGGTTAGCTACCTAGCTAGCCTGCTAGCGGTAGGGCTGCAAGGATTTTTGCACAGAAGCACTTTATGTCCTGTGTGATTCCCGAGGTGAGCGTTAACACATGTTTTGTGGGTTTTGAGAGCTTTCTCGCAGAATATGCGTAGTTTTTTTCTCTTATATTGCTTTTGTTTTGTACATTTCCTCTATCAACATAGGTTTTTCAGCTAAACTCGGGTTAGCCTCGCTTGGTAGGCGTTGAAAATAGAAACGTCACAGAAGTTCGTCGTCTAAATTAGCTCTTGCAAACATTTAGCTGTTCTCTCGCAGTCTTTATACAGACCTGCCACTTGTGTTATTGTTCCACGTGTAAGTCGCCAAATTAATTTAACAAAATGATAGTGACTGAATGCACATTGTTGATTATGACGTTCGTGTCGTGTGCGTTCAGGACGTGAACGCACACGACACGAAAGTGAATCTGTAATTAAAATAAAAAGGAGATCTCTTTCGATTATTGCACAGTTCTTACAAGCTGCTTCAACAATATATACATTTTAAAATATTCTTAGCGAGTGTTGACCACCAGCAGTCTGTGGCTTTTCTATATACTGTACTGGTTACAGCCGTGGCATTTACATTTAGGTTAATTGCTCCTGTGGCTTCACATTTTCAATCTGTGGTTCTCCTGTATTTCATTAAATAAATATAAAATATTAATCCAATGGGTGTTTTTACACACAACAAGAATAAAACCTACAAGTTGCCATGTTAATTTACATCAATGCTGTGGCACACTGCTAATTATGTGACCCAGAGGAGATGATACCAGCATGTATTATACTGTAAACAGTTACTAAAATGAATGCTGAAGTAAAACACTGCATCTGGAAATCATCCTGGTTTTTACATAATCTGGTGACGAGTCTATTGTGTTACATCTGCTTTGACCAGAACCATGTTGTGTTGCATGACTGGAATGCAGACCATGTTTTGTTTTGCATATTCATTCAACCTTTACCAGGTTAATCCCATTGAGCCTCGGGGACTCCTTTCCAAGAGAGACCTGGATGGGTCAGTTTTAGGATTTTAAAGATTGCCTCTTTGAAATATTGGGCAGAAGAGGCTAGTGGTGGTAACCTCTGGGTTGTATTGTGTGAAATCGTTTGACTTTTCCACAAATATGTAAAGTTTGTTTGGCTACTGCCTATGTTGTCTGCCAGCTAGAATCGCAATGGTTTGCTGGTTAATGAATTATGCAGTGAGAAGGTAGGCTACCGAGGGTTGTTGTGAAGTTTTCTGCTCCTGGTTAACGTTACACTGCACAACACTGACATTGATGAAGTTTCTTTTGCAATCTGATAAAAACGTGTTGAAATAAAACTTTAAATGCTTGTTGTGTGAATGCCAACAAGGCATTCACACTATAGAGATTGTGTTTATATTTTGTGTGAATGCCAACAAGGCATTCACACTATAGAGATTGTGTTTATATTTGTGTGAATGCCAACAAGGCATTCACACTATAGAGATTGTGTTTATATTTGTGTGAATGCCAACAAGGCATTCACACTATAGAGATTGTGTTTATATTTATTTTATAGATGTTACTATCTTCATTCCGTACGTTTTTTGGCATGTAACTACTCGCACAGTTTTGGTGCCATTTCAACAATTCATATATCAAAATGTCCAGCTCGTTCAGGACAATCCGGCTATGACTTTTGGTAATGCTGCAACTTTAGCTTTTTGAATTATTTAGCCTTTTCGGCCATTTTTTTCCCATTGAAAATGAATGGAGCTAAAATGAAATGGCATGTTGGGGGCTTTATCATATCCTAAATCTCACCAAATTTGGCAGACTCATCACTCAGACATGGGGGAGTAAAAAATGATCAAAACCTCACGTTTTCATATATGCTGAAGGGGCGTGGCCTGGCCTCAAAGTTAGGCATCTCGCCATGAAAAACGAAACACTATAGCACCTACACGAAAACCGTCTAATACATCAAACCTTCAGTGATTGACCCACATCCCGTCCCCTGCAATACTGAATGGTCAAATCATGACATTATTTAAGCCCCGCCCCCTCACAACAGGAAGTGTACAGTTGTACATTGAACGTCCCGATCGGACACCTGTTACCTAATCAGCGTGACGGTCTGTCCAGTGACCGAAGACATGTTGCTGTAACAAGCTTTCCAACACTGACCGTTTTGGGTGGAGCATGTGGGCGTGGCGATGTGGCGAATCAGACGTAACGCCATCGCAAACGAAACACTAATAGCACCTACACGAAAACCGTCTAATACATCAAACCTTCAGTGATTGACCCACATCCGGTCCCCTGCAATACTGAATGGTCAAATCATGACATTAATTAAGCCACGCCCCCTCACAACAGGAAGTGTACAGTTGTACATTGAACGTCCCGATCGGACACCTGTTACCTAATCAGCGTGACGGTCTGTCCAGTGACCAAAGACATGTTGCTGTAACAACTTTCCAACACTGACCGTTTTGGGTGGAGCATGTGGGCGTGGCGATGTGGCGAATCAGACGTAACGCCGTCACAATACGTTTGGCCTTTTGGGAGCTTTATCATATCCCAAAACTCACCAAATTTGGCAGACTCGTCAGGACTGGTGAAAAATTACATATTTTGGGGGCGTGGCCAAAATTGCAAAAGAAACGGCTCAAGAGCGCCACCTAGAAAATTTCAAACTACCCTCCGCATTGGCCTTAGTTTCACGTAGGATCATGAAATTTGGTACACTTGTCCAATTCACCAAGACGCACAGAAAACCCTCTGGCGTCAACGTTGTACGATAAATGGGAAGGCGGCCATTTTGGAATGTGGACCAAATCGGGTGCACGCATTGGGTGCCGAACGGGCACGGGAAAGGCACGAGAGTGTTTCAGGGTGGACCAGCTGGACTTCCCGCGGTCGCCACGAGAAGGGCGGAGCGGCGCTAAGGCATTCACACGTGCATTTTCGTAGGAAATGCGGTTTTTCTAGTTGTGTGAATGCCAACAAGGCATTCACACTATAGAGATTGTGTTTATATTTATTATTATTATTCTTATATGTTACTATCTTCCGTCCGTACGTTTTTTGGCGTCCTACTCCTCCTACAGTTTTCGTGCCATTTCAACATATCATATATCAAAATGTTCAGCTCGTTCAGGACAATCCAGCAATGACTTTTGGTAATGGTGCAACTTTAGCTTTTTGAGATATTTAGCCTTTTCGGCCATTTTTTTCCCATTGAAAATGAATGGAGCTAAAATGAAATGGCCTTTTGGGGGCTTTATCGTATCCTAAAACTCACCAAATTTGGCAGACTCATCATTCAGACATGGGGGAGTAAATATTTATCAAAACCTCGCATTTTCATATATGCTGAAGGGGCGTGGCCTGGCCTCAAAGTTAGGTATCTCGCCATGAAAAACGAAACACTAATAGTACCTACAAGAAAACTGTCTAATACATCAAACCTTCAGTGATTGACCCACAACCGGTCCCCTACAATACTGAATGGTCAAATCATGACATTAATTAAGCCACGCCCCCTCACAACAGGAAGTGTACAGTTATACATTGAAGGTCCCGATCGGACACCTGTTACCTAATCAGCGGGACGGTCTGTCCAGTGACCGAAGACATGTTGCTGTAACAAGCTTTCCAACACTGACCGTTTTGGGTGGAGCATGTGGGCGTGGCGACGTGGCGAATCAGACGTAACGCCGTCACAAACGAAACACTAATAGCACCTACACGAAAACTGTCTAATACATCAAACCTTCAGTGATTGACCCACATCCGGTCCCCTGCAATACTGAATGGTCAAATCATGACATTAATTAAGCCACGCCCCCTCACAACAGGAAGTGTACAGTTGTACATTGAAGGTCCCGATCGGACACCTGTTACCTAATCAGCATGACGGTCTTTCCAGTGACCAAAGACATGTTGATGTAACAAGCTTTCCAACACTGACCGTTTTGGGTGGAGCATGTGGGCGTGGCGATGTGGCGAATCAGACGTAACGCCGTCACAATACGTTTGGCCTTTTGGGAGCTTTATCATATCCCAAAACTCACCAAATTTGGCAGACTCGTCAGGACTGGTGAAAAATTACATATTTTGGGGGCGTGGCCAAAATTGCAACAGAAACGGCTCAAGAGCGCCACCTAGAATATTTCAAACTACCCTCCGCATTGGCCTTAGTTTCACGTAGGATCATGAAATTTGGTACACTTGTCCAATTCACAAAGACGTACAGAAAACCCTCTGGCATCAACATTGTACGATAAATGGGAAGGCGGCCATTTTGGAATGTGGACCAAATTGGGTGCATACATTGGGTGCCGAACGGGTACGGGAAAAGCACGAGAGTGTTTCAGGGTGGACTAGCTCGACTTCCCGCGGTCGCCACGAGAAGGGCGGAGCGGCGCTAAGGCATTCACACGTGCATTTTCGTAGGAAATGCAAATTTTCTAGTTAATATTATTCCAGTTACTATCTTCCATCCGTACGTTTTTTGGCATCCTACTCCTCCTACAGTTTTTGTGCCATTTCAACAATTCATATATCAAAATGTTCAGCTCGTTCAGGACAATCCAGCTATGACTTTTGGTAATGCTGCAAGTTGCGCTTTTTGAAATATTAAGCCTTTTCGGCCATTTTTTTCCCATTGAAAATGAATGGAGCTAAAATGAAATGGCCTTTTGGAGGATTTATCATATCCTAAATCTCACCAAATTTGGCAGACTCATCACTCAGACATGGGGGAGTAAAAAATTATCAAAACCTCGCGTTTTCATATATGCTGAAGGGGCGTGGCCTGGCCTCAAAGTTAGGCATCTCGCCATGAAAAACGAAACACTAATAGCACCTACACGAAAACCGTCTAATACATCAAACCTTCAGTGATTGACCCACAACCGGTCCCCTACAATACTGAATGGTCAAATCATGACATTAATTAAGCCACGCCCCCTCACAACAGGAAGTGTACAGTTATACATTGAACGTCCCGATCGGACACCTGTTACCTAATCAGCGGGACGGTCTGTCCAGTGACCGAAGACATGTTGCTGTAACAAGCTTTCCAACACTGACCGTTTTGGGTGGAGCATGTGGGCGTGGCGATGTGGCGAATCAGCCGTCACGCCGTCACAAACGAAACACTAATAGCACCTACACGAAAACAGTCTAATACATCAAACCTTCAGTGATTGACCCACATCCGGTCCCCTGCAATACTGAATGGTCAAATCATGACAATAATTAAGCCACGCCCCCTCACAACAGGAAGTGTACAGTTGTACATTGAACATCCCGATCGGACACCTGTTACCTAATCAGCGTGACGGTCTGTCCAGTGACCGAAGACATGTTGCTGTAACAAGCTTTCCACGACTGGTTGTTTTGGGTGGAGCATGTGGGCGTGGCGATGTGGCGAATCAGACGTAACGCCGTCACAATACGTTTGGCCTTTTGGGAGCTTTATCATATCCCAAAACTCACCAAATTTGGCAGACTCGTCAGGACTGGTGAAAAATTACATATTTTGGGGGCGTGGCCAAAATTGCAACAGAAAGGGCTCAAGAGCGCCACCTAGAAAATTTCAAACTACCCTCCGCATTGGCCTTAGTTTCACGTAGGATCATGAAATTTGGTACACTTGTCCAATTCACCAAGACGCACAGAAAACCCTCTGGCGTCAACGTTGTACGATAAATGGGAAGGCGGCCATTTTGGAATGTGGACCAAATTGAGTGCACGCACTAGGTGCCGAACGGGTACGGGAAAGGCACGAGAGTGTTTCGGGGTGGACCAGCTCGACTTCCCGCGGTCGCCGCGAGAAGGGCGGAGCGGCGCTAAGGCATTCACACGTGCATTTTCGTAGGAAATGCGGTTTTTCTAGTTATAGTTACTATCTTCCGTCCGTACGTTTTTTGGCAGTCTACTCCTCCTAGAGTATTTGTGCCATTTCAACGATTCATATATCAAAATGTTCAGCTCGTTCAGGACAATCCAGCTATGACTTTTGGTAATGTTGCAACTTTCGCTTTTTGAAATATTAAGCCTTTTCGGCCATTTTTTTCCCATTGAAAATGAATGGAGCTAAAATGAAATGGCCTTTTGGAGGATTTATCATATCCTAAATCTCACCAAATTTGGCAGACTCATCACTCAGACATGGGGGAGTAAAAAATGATCAAAACCTCGCGTTTTTATATATGGTGAAGGGGCGTGGCCTGGCCTCAAAGTTAGGTATCTCGCCATGAAAAACGAAACACTAATAGCACCTACACGAAAACCGTCTAATACATCAAACCTTCAGTGATTGACCCACAACCGGTCCCCTACAATACTGAATGGTCAAATCATGACATTAATTAAGCCACGCCCCCTCACAACAGGAAGTGTACAGTTATACATTGAACGTCCCGATCGGACACCTGTTACCTAATCAGCGGGACGGTCTGTCCAGTGACCGAAGACATGTTGCTGTAACAAGCTTTCCAACACTGACCGTTTTGGGTGGAGCATGTGGGCGTGGCGATGTGGCGAATCAGCCGTCACGCCGTCACAAACGAAACACTAATAGCACCTACACGAAAACCGTCTAATACATCAAACCTTCAGTGATTGACCCACATCCGGTCCCCTGCAATACTGAATGGTCAAATCATGACATTAATTAAGCCACGCCCCCTCACAACAGGAAGTGTACAGTTGTACATTGAACGTCGCGATCGAACACCTGTTACCTAATCAGCGTGATAGTTTGTCCAGTGACCAAAGACATGTTGCTGTAACAAGCTTTCCAACACTGACCGTTTTGGGTGGAGCATGTGGGTGTGGCGACGTGGCGAATCGGACGTAACGCCGTCACAATACGTTTGGCCTTTTGAGGGCTTTATCATATCCCAAAACTCACCAAATTTGGCAGACTCATCAGGACTGGTGATAAATTACATATTTTGGGGGCGTGGCCAAAATTGCAACAGAAAGGGCTCAAGAGCGCCACCTAGAATATTTCAAACTACCCTCCGCATTGGCCTTAGTTTCACGTAGGATCATGAAATTTGGTACACCTCCCCGATTCACCAAGGCGCACAGAAAACCCTCTGGCACCAACGTTGTACGATGAAAGGAAAGGCGACCTTTTCGGCCATTTTTATCCCATTGAAAATGAATGGAGCTAAAATGAAATAGCATTTTGGGGGCTTTTTCATATCCCAAAACTCACCAAAATTGGCAGACTCATCAGGACTGGTGAACAATTACATATTTTGGGGGCGTGACCAAAATTTCAAAAGAAACGGCTCAAGAGCGCCACCTAGAAAATTTCAAACTACCCTCCGCATTGGCCTTAGTTTCACGTAGGATCATGAAATTTGGTACACTTGTCCAATTCACCAAGACGCACAGAAAACCCTCTGGCATCAACGTTGTACGATAAATGGGAAGGCGGCCATTTTGGAATGTGGACCAAATTGAGTGCACGCACTGGGTGCCGAACGGGTACGGGAAAGGCACGAGAGTGTTTCGGGGTGGACCAGCTCGACTTCCCGCGGTCGCCGCGAGAAGGGCGGAGCGGCGCTAAGGCATTCACACGTGCATTTTCGCAGGAAATGCGGTTTTTCTAGTTATAGTTACTATCTTCCGTCCGTACGTTTTTTGGCATCCTACTCCTCCTAGAGTATTTGTGCCATTTCAACGATTCATATATCAAAATGTTCAGCTCGCTCAGGACAATCCAGCTATGACTTTTGGTAATGCTGCAACTTTAGCTTTTTGAGATATCTAGCCTTTTCGGCCATTTTTTTCCCATTGAAAATGAATGGAGCTAAAATGAAATGGCCTTTTGGGGGCTTTATCATATCCTAAATCTCACCAAATTTGGCAGACTCATCACTTAGACATGGGGGAGTAATAAATGATCAACACCTCGCGTTTTCATATATGCTGAAGGGGCGTGGCCTGGCCTCAAGGTTAGGCATCTCGCCATGAAAAACGAAACACTAATAGCACCTACACGAAAACCGTCTAATACATCAAACCTTCAGTGATTGACCCACAACCGGTCCCCTACAATACTGAATGGTCAAATCATGACATTAATTAAGCCACGCCCCCTCACAACAGGAAGTGTACAGTTATACATTGAACGTCCCGATCGGACACCTGTTACCTAATCAGCGGGACGGTCTGTCCAGTGACCGAAGACATGTTGCTGTAACAAGCTTTCCAACACTGACCGTTTTGGGTGGAGCATGTGGGCGTGGCGATGTGGCGAATCAGCCGTCACGCCGTCACAAACGAAACACTAATAGCACCTACACGAAAACAGTCTAATACATCAAACCTTCAGTGATTGACCCACAT
>JBBPBX010019811.1:0-37135 GCA_038048925.1 Garcialebias charrua | reverse complement strand
TGGTTCATCCCAAAGATCCAGTCCCCCGGCACAAACAGAGTAATATTGTGTATGCTGTTCAGTGTCAGGAGGGCTGTGATCAGTCTTACATCGGGGAAACTAAACAGCCACTGGCCAAAAGGATGGCCCAGCACAGAAGATCAACATCATCAGGTCAGGACTCTGCGGTCTACACTCATCTCCAGGCCAGCGGTCACTCTTTCAGGGATGAAGATGTTCACATCCTTGATAGAGAGGAACAATGGTTTGAGAGAGGAGTAAAGGAGGCCATCTTTGTGAAAAGAAACCGTCCATCATTAAACAGAGGTGGAGGCCTCCGGGTTCAACTGTCCCCCACTTACAATGCTGTTATTGCTAGTATCACTCAGCCCTCTGTGAATAGCAAACAACCATCAGGGTGTTAACGATCCATCGTCAGGCTGATGGTCCTCCTTGATCATGTGAGCAGCTGGTTTCGGCTGTCATCAGCCAACTGGTTGATCCACTGTGGGAGGGTGCTATTTATAAGACTGAGCTGAACTCAGCTTCTCAGACTGAGGAAGTCTTTCGGACGAAAGACGAAACGTTTCTACAGTTTTTTTTTTTGCTTTGTTTTGTTTTGTTTTTTGAATGTCCAGAGGACCAGACTTAGCTTTTTTGGATTTTTCTACCTGGATTATTGAGCATGCATCAGGGTACTACTACAGAAAGTTTTAAGGACTGAAGACCTTTTTATTTAAAATATTTTATAGTGTTTAAAGGTATTTTTAATCCTGCTGTTAAAAAATATATATAGATATATATACACACAGTATATATATTTTTTATTTATTTATTTGTTTATCTGCTTACTTACTTATTTACTCATTTTTTTTGGTCCTTTTACTAGTCCGTTTTATTCTCTCTAGAAGTTTTAAATTGTAGCACTTTGAGATTGTAAAATGTAAAGTGAAGTACAAATTGAATACATTATTATTATTAGTAGTAGTATTATATATTTTTTTTTATTATTATTATTATTATTATTACACACTGGACAGGTCTCCAGTCCGTCACAGGGACACATAGAGACAAACAACCATTCACTCTCTCACTTACACCTAGAGACAATTTAGAGTTACCAATCAGTCTAACATGCATGTTTTTGGTCTGTGGGAGGAAACTGGAGTACCTGAAGAAAACCCACACATGCACAGAGAGAACATGCAAACTCCACCCAGAAAGGCCCCCAGATGGGAATTGATCCGGCAACTTTCTCGCTAAGAGGCAACAGCTCTACCAACTGAGGGGCTGATTATTCCCACTGATATGTTTAATCTTTACAGTTATGAGTAGGGTTTGAGGCTTTTATTTCAAATCACATGTTTAAAATCCAAAATAAATGTGACAAACTAAAATACATAGATTCTAAGCTTTTAACACTATAGTATCATTACAGTACACCCTAGTCATGGTTTAATGCAGACCTCAAAACAAGAGGCACAGCTGTTAGGAGTTTGGTACAACAGGAACCAAAACAAAACCAGAAATGCCAAAGTCTTGATTTTTAAAATGTTTTTAGAGATGTTTCCAGAAGCAAATCCAGAAAAGCAAACAAAGTAGGAAGTAGGAAGGTAAAAATACCGGTACATGTACAGCAAGGTAGAATTGGTCTACTGATGATTTCACAATAAATAAAGCTTCTTTTTTTTTCATCTAATCTGGATCGTAAACTGTAACCTACAGGTCACATGTCCTACAAAGTTTGATAAACTGTTAACTATTTTCTTTGGACAAAAATAATAAATACTAAAACAACAAAAACAAGGACAGCTTACTGTTATATTTTATTTATTTTTATTTTATTTTTACCAAACTTGGACTTGATGTAAAATTAAAAGCAACGCAGGTCTTCTCAATATTTCACTTCAGTTCAGTATATTAATGTAGTGCCAAGTCACAACAGAAGTTATCTCGGCACTGAACAGAAACATTCATACACATCAAAATTCAATTATTAACATTAACAATTAATCAATCTTCCATCTCCCGTTTACAGCTTGTGCAGAACTCTGCCGGGCGCTTTTTGACCAACACACGAAAATATGACCACATCACTCCTGTCCTGTCCTCTCTACACTGGCTCCCGGTTCAGTTCAGGATACAGTTCAAGCTGCTGCTGTTTGTTTTCAAAGCTCTGAATGGACTTGCACCTCTCTACATCTCAGAACTTTTGAAAGTCCATCAGCCCGGCAGAGCTTTACGATCTGCCAGTCAACACCTGCTGGAGGTGCCTCGCTCAAGGTACAAACAATGGGGAGACCGGTCCTTTTCTGTTGCCGGCCCAAAAGCCTGGAACAGTCTCCCCCTTGAGCTGCGTGCCACCTCTGATCTGACTCTGTTCAAAACCAGACTGAAGACCCACTTGTTCAAAAAAAGCTTTCAGCGTGTAACTTTTATTACTTTTGGTATTTTAGTATGTTGCATTTTTATTTCCATTGCCTCCTTTTATTGCTGTTGCTTTTATTTTATTTTGAGAGATAAGAGAGATAAGAGATTTATTTATTAACATTGCACCGAAATACAACGTGATTATGTAGCACAGTCGTCCGGAAGAGGGAAGAGTATGCAAGCTGCAGCATTTCCAAACACATTACATGTTCTTCTGCGCGGCCGCGCTCATCCGTCTCCGGATGAAGGTCAAACAGATATGGAAAAAGGAAAAACACAATAGGTATCATTTGTGATATTCAAAAAAAGAATCTATCAAAGATTGCCTTAAGACACTCTATGATAAAGTCCCAAAAACTCTATCAGCGATAAGCACAACCAGACAAGACATTGTTGCAGATTTATGACGGCAGGCAGGGAGGAACAGTCTGTGTGTATCAGCTCCAGATAAGAACAGTTCGCAGGTCTCACAGCTCGGCTCCAACCGAGAACGAACACAACACAGAGACCTCTGGGGGGGAGGGGGGGAGGGCAGCGGGTCCCTTCAGCTCCCAGCTCAGGAGAAGATTTGTAGACAGCCTTCAGTCCAAGGCCAGAGGCCAGATTAGAATAGTTGCTTTATTTTTCAGTCAGGCCACAGTGTTCTTTTTACTGCAGTCTTTAAGTCCAGGTGCTGTTTCTGGGTCCAAATCGCCGAATCGAAAGAGGTTCCAAGCTAAAAAGATCCTTCCGTATGTGCCCTGTTTTAATCCGGACGGCTGTAAACGAGTCCCACACACCGCAGGTCTGCGGCAGCCACCGCTTCTCCCACCGTGTGGTCCAGCCCGTACAACAGCTGGGAAGGTCATTCATAGCCTGGATCAAAGCATTTTCGCTGAGCGGAAGTCTCGCAAGCACGCCGATCGCTGCGGTCCTCCTCAGCCCTTCAGTGGCAGACAGCCACCAGTATCCCAATAAACCACAGAGATTCCACGTCTCCGACAGAGAGAGCGGACAGTTACATTAGCCTGCTCATCGAGTCCATAATGTAGCTCACCGCATGCGTGTCGGTAGGGCGCCCTGGCTCTCCCTGGCCAGTGCGCTTCGCGGAAATTTTTGTTATCGATAGTATCGATAGATGAAATAGCCCAGAAAACAGTCCACGCACATAAATCCATCCCAAATTGGTTCGAGCGAGCGCTGAAGAGTAACAGACGAGACAAATGCAGAAGCAGGGGGGGGGGAAACCAGGGAGGTTTAGGAGCAAAAGGAGATGCGACCAGCCTTGCCGAGAAGCGGAAGTAGAAACTTTTCACTGATTTATTGTACCGGTTTTTATATTTTCTGTCCTGTTAAGCACCTTGGTCAATGCAAGGCATTGTAGGAAGGTGCTACAGGTAGTCCCCGACTTACGAGCGCTCTGACCTACGAGGTTCCGGACTTACGAGCTGGCGAATTTTTGGAAAAAACGCAAAAAATACAGAATTTTTCTGTGTTTTTTCACCACAGTTCGTTAGCTAAACATGTGGACACACGTTTCCGATCATTTTTATGCACTCGTAAGCAGTTTTTCGATGAAAAACGAGTGTTTGTAGTCGCGCTAGCAAAACCGTTCCAACTTACGAGCGAAATTCCGGACTTACGAGACACGTGGCGGCCGTTCCAAGTTACGAATTTTTGCTTTACGAGCAACTCGTTGTAACGGAACTCGCTCGTAAGTCGGGGACTACCTGTATACAAATAAAGTGTATTATTATTATTATTATTATTATTATCAAAGGTGGGCAAATGAACGCCAGGGACCGCTAAAACACTAATCCGCTTACAGTGGACCTAAACTTTTTGTCAGCGTTTTTGTGGTTTGACTAACTTTTATAATTCATAAGCGGATTTGTGCTATTTTTATTTAAAATGCAGTACCGCTAATAACTAATTATCTATCAGTAAAAACGAATAAACTTATTACAGGCTCTTATGCTGGCTCCGTAGCTGCTTGTTTTGCCTTTTTCTCCTCCCTCACCGTAAAGAGCAGAGAGGAGGGAGGGTTGGAGGGGGAGCAGAGGGAGAACAGACACGGATCTACCATGTAGCAAATGATGCCGTTGCTTGGGGTCCCAAATCTGCAGGGGTCCGGCCCCGCCGCGCCCCGGCCAGTCACCTACATCACTAACATTGCTAATGCTTGTTAATGTACATTTAACATAAAAATAATTATAGTTACGATGAAAACGATCTTAAAAACACAATACAAAAACCGGTCGATTTCTGTATTCCCCTACTAAAAATGGACTATTCCATCTTGACATCTTCCGGGTCAGAGGTGAACTCAGGGGCTAATTCTGTGGCTAGCTGCTTGTGCTGGGTTTCTTGGATAAATCCGCAGAGAACCCCGCTGTTTCAAGCCAAATTAACGCGGCCGGAGGATTTTATTGTGTGTTTTGTGTCGACCACTCGACGGTGAGTCGTTAGTTTTATGTATTTTAGTTACTTTTCATTAAATCTGTTGACATCTTCCGGGTCAGAGGTGAACTGGACGCTAACTCTGTGTCCAGCTGGTTGTGCTGGGTTACTAATGGATAAATCCGCAGAGAACCCCGCTGTTTCAAGCCAAATTAACGCGGCCGGAGGATTTTATTGTGTGTTTTGTGTCGACCATTCGACGGTGAGTCGTTAGTTTTATGTATTTGGGTTACTTTTATGTATAAATGCGGTGGCGAAACGCCCGTGTATTTCAGATTTAAAAGTGGTCTTAGGGATTAAAAGATCATTCTTTTTTGTTAATTTCGTGGCCGAATAGAATATATGTACGTAAAGTATTAAATAAATCCTTTGATTTTTGTAATTTCATCCTTTTAGGATCATTTTTGTTACTTTTCAGTTGGCAGTGTAGTGCAAATATTGCATAACGCTGCCGGCTATATATAAATATATATATATATATATATATATATATATATATATATATATATATATATATATATATATATATATATATATATATATATATAATATATAAATATATAAATAGCGGATTAGATTAGCTTCCCCTAATTTTCATAAGACATTTGTGCTTTTGAAATTGTGGACCTAAAAAAATTAATAAGCGTTTTAGAAATTGTGGAACTAATTTTTTTATTAGCGTTGCCCACCACTGATTATTATTATAACATTATTCATCTAGGGTAGGGTAATATGAAAACAGGAAATACATGAAATGGGTAAGATTTAATCCAAGCTTCTCAGCTAGCTGAGTCCCAGTTTTGAAAAATTATGTTGGACATCAGAGATATTGAGTTGATGTACAAACGTCCACCACATTATTTTACAAAGTCAAGATTATTTGACACTATCACTTGCCATACTTGCACTTCTTGTCTATCTCCCTGACATCAGAGAGCTATTGTTGTTGTTGTTGTTGTTGTTGTTGTTGTTGTTGTTGTTGTTGTTGTTGTTGTTGTTGTTGTTGTTGTTGTTGTTGTTGTTGTTGTTGTTGTTGTTTGTTTTTCTCAGGTAATTACTGTATTTTTCGGCCTATAAGTCATTTTTTTGCATAATTTACATGCCCTGCGACTTATAGTCCGAAGCGACATATTTGTGGATTCTTTCTCATATTTATAAACCAATTTTTGAATGAGATATGACAGTTTTCATTCATTCTGACCGGAAAAAATAAATAAAAATTGAGCAGTACCACTTTCAGCCACTTGATGGCAGCAGAGTAGTAGTAGTAGTAAGGCATGCCATTGTAACATGTAATAGGTAAACATGGCTATAATGACGAATTCAAAAAAGTTCAATACAAAGACAACTGTACTTTATTTATTATACTTTATACTTTTTTTTTTCTTGAACTTTTTTGAATTGACCATGTCCTGGATGACTGAGAATCTTCCCCAGCTATTAATGACTCAGTCGGCCTGCCATATGCCCACCTTCATTCTACTCGCTACTTGGAGCAGCTGTCAACCAGCTTCATTTTGCTGCCCCGCCCCAACTAAATGCAGCTGATTTGACCATTAAAGTGCATTTTTAAAGTAAAAGTTCAACTGAGACACACCTTTGCTATAATTTTGAGCAAACAAATAATTGTTTTAGGTGGCTTTCTTGTTAAATTTCGAAGAAACAAGCAGCATTCCTCCTTTTTTTCCTTCGCTCTGTGCACTCCCGGAGCGCTGTGGTAGTGAATACTTTTGAAATACAGCTGATTTGACCGTTAAAGTCCTTTTTATTAAATAAACGTTAGACTGAGATGCACCTTTACTATAAAGTTGAGCAAACAAATACGGTAATGGTTTTTAGGTGGTGATCTTGTTAAATTTCGAAGAAATGAACAGCGTCTTGTCCATCTGTGCATGTACGCTTACGCAAATCAGGTTTTGAAATGCAGCTGATTTGACTGTCAAAGGGCATTTATTAAGCAAAAGTTAGACTGAGACATACCTGTACTATAATTTCACGCAAACAAATAATTGTTTTTTAAGTGTTAATCTTGTTAAATTCTTATTAAAGTCCCCCCATGCACTCTCCCGCAGCCGCCATTTGACAGCCCATCAATTTTTTGGCACAACACCGGCCCACATTTTCAGGTTGTCAGCGGTGACGCGTAACAAACGCAACGCGTCAGCGGTGACACATAATAGATGCAACGTATATGGCAGAGCAATGTATTTATGGATTTTTCCACTTTTTTAGACGTATTTGTACTGATCCAACTTATAGGGCGGAAATGTTATTGACTTATTTTTATATAAATGAATGTTTCTGTTCAGTACCCTGAGATGACTTCTGTTGTGACTTGGCGCTTTATTAATAAACTGAATTGAATTTATTTTTAATTTCATGAACAACTATTTGAATTAAACAGGCAGGTCCCCAAACGTCTCTGTTGTTCTGAATCAACTTTTAATTGTTTGATGTAAAGTGCTTTAGATAGTATTGTCCTCTGTTCATTTCTGTCATGACTGTTAACAAAATGCAGGTAAATAAAACGTGTGCTCACGTCAACATAAGAGCGAGACCTGTGACTGACACATTTCTACAATCCAGACGATGATCTAGACTCTAGATGTTTTATCTGTCCCAGAGATCATAATCATGGAATGAAAACGTATTTTTTTACACTCCTGCTATTAATGTAAGTCACATATTGTCTACACTTAATTTAATTTGACGCCAATCTATCAGAAGCATCTTACGGCAGGTTAAAATGTTAATTCATGTAATTGACCAGGCTGTGATGGAAAAATGATTCCTAAAGTTTCCAGCTTTTGTGTTATTGTTTTATTTTTTTTTATTTTTGTGCCCTACATTTCCAGGTATGATGACATGTTGCTGGTGCCTATTATTGAAAACACCCCGGAGGAGAAGGACTTGAAAGACAGGATGGCTCGAGCAATGGAAGAATACCCAGATGCATGTGCAGTTCTTGTCCGTCGACATGGCGTTTATGTTTGGGGAGAGTCATGGGAAAAAGCAAAGACCATGTGAGCATTTTTACCCCAACTCCATTAACCTTTATCTACATTATTTATGACAGAATATATTTGTGTAATTGCAGTGAGTTCAAATGTGGCTAAAAAACCTAATTGGACAGTTTTATGTATTTATCTCTGACAGTCTGCTGCATTTTGCAGGTGTGAATGCTACGACTACCTGTTTGACATTGCAGTCCAGATGAAGCAGTGTGGATTGGACCCCTCAGCCCTTCCAAAGGAAGAAAAGGGAATAGTCTGACATTTTCTGGTGCCTATTGTAAAGACATTTGTTACAGAAGGGTTAGTGCAGTTCAATCAGGGGGGCAGATTGTAATCATTTGCCTTTCATGGCAGCCTGCTTCAAAATTGATGAAATTTGATGGTAAGGGCAAATTCAGGGTTGAAGATCGAATGGCTGTAATCTGGAAGTACCTGCAGGTGCACTGTAAAGCACTGTGGGACAACTCACCAGAGAGGAGCTGTCAAACCAATGTCCTCAGGTTCAAATGCTTTATTGTTCAAGCTTGACTGCAGCGGAATCAAAGTTTTTCCGCATGTCAGGGATGAAAAGAACATGCATCTCACTTGATCTGTAATATTTTTAACATCCTGTGCCTGCATGAATAAAACATAAACTGTCAGGAGTGACTCACCGACTTTTTGTCTTATCTAAATCTGCCAGTTTAAATGTTAATCCACAATTCCACCTGCGTAATATTTCTAAAATTAGAAACCTCTTGTCTAAAAGTGATGCAGAAAAACTGGTTCATGCATTTGTCACGTCTAGACTGGACTATTGCAATGGTTTATTATCTGGGTGTCCAAAAACTACAGGTACTTTAAAAAGTCTTCAGTTGATCCAAAATGCTGCTGCTGAGTCTTAACTGGAGTTAGTGGGAGAGATCACATCTCTCCAGTTTTAGCTTCTCTCCATTGGCTCCCTGTCAAATTCAGAATTTAATTCAAAATCTTACTTCTAACCTACAAAGCTCTCAACAACCTAGCTCCATCTTATATTACAGATCTTATTGTTGCATATTTTCCTAACAGAGCACTTCACTCTCAGACTGCAGGTTTACTTGTGGTTCCTAGAGTTTCCAAAAGCAGAATGGGAGGAAGATCTTTCAGTTTTCAGGCTCCTCTCTTGTGGAACCAACTTCCAGTTTCTGTCCATGAGGCTGACACATTGTCCAGTTTTAAGACTTTCCTTTTTGATAAATCTATAGTTAGGGTTGACTTGTTATGCTGCTGTAGGCTTAGACTACTAGAGCACAAATTGACCTAATTTCCTTAAAGACCGTGTAAAGTGAATTTCAACATTTTCTTCAATAAACATTATAAATGTCATAATTGTAATCTTGTAAATGAGTAAAAAGTCTCAAAATTGTAGCTCAATTAATTTTGGAGTTATAGAGCAAACTGTGTATAAACATATTTCTATTTCAGGATTTTTTAGGCGTGTTTTAAATGTGACCGCGTTTCGTCACGCGGTCCTCATTAGTATAGCCCCACCCCCTGCAGCTCCAGCCGTATAAATTCGCCTCGGTGGAGCCGTTCACTCGCGAATCGCAGATAGCATCAGATAGCAATAGCATAGATATTTTGTTCATTGTTAGCTAGCTAATCAATTATGCCTCGTTCGTGCATCTTCCCTGGATGTCGCAATGGTCAGGGCACCCGTACAAATCATAACATGTTTTTATACCGCGTGGTTTTATACCGAGTATCTGTAATGCCTGGATAGGTCAATGGATAAAGCGCTTGCCTTCCGTCCCAAACCCCACGGGTTCAATTCCCGCATGGTACAACTCTTTTTTTATTTTTTTTTTTTTTTATTCATTCCAGATTAAAAACACACAAGAAAACTATTTACAAAAACAGCGTAACTCTTGGAAAAAGTAGCTGCTGTTACAGACAGAACTCGGATAAAAACAGAGCAGGTTTACTGGCTCTGCTGTCTGCCTCTCCACTGTGGGACACGAGCAGGACGAGCGCAGCTGCGCTGAAACCACGCCCACGCACTGACACGCCCCTAGCGTTCCAGGGCAAGGCAAAATCATGTTTTTTCATGATTTTTGAGACTTAATTTTATAAGGTAAACAATGTTTTTAATCAGTCAGATTTAAATGGGTGATTAATAACACATATTTATGCCATGTGACAAACTAAAAACACACATTTAATTTCACTTTACATGGTCTTTAAATTAATTGTTAAAATTGAATAGTTTTCATTAGATACTATTTATATCTTAACATGTGATTTTTGACCTGCCATTGTGTATCTGTTCCTCCTTCCTGTTCCTCTCAAACTCAGCCGGTTGAAGTAGATGACCGCTTGTCCTGAGCCTGGTTCTTCTAAAGGTTTCTTCCTCGTGAGGGAGTTTTTCCTTTCAACTGTCGCCTTCATGCTTGCTCAAGATGAGAGTTCTGTGATGGAGTTAAACTCAAAGTGTCTGCTCAGATACACACACACACACACACACACACACACATATATATAATTATTATTATTTATTTATTTATTGTGTTAAATTATTATTTTTATATATGGATGTTTCAGTTCAGTGCCCTGAGATGACTTCTGTTGTGACTTGGTGCTATACAAATAAACTGAATTGAACTGAATTTCATATTAAACCATGAGACACAGCTTTGGCTGATGAAATGAATAATAGCACACACTTGAGTGCCAGTAGTAATTTTGATCAAATATGAAAATAACTCCATATTGCATAAAAGAAGACGTGTCTGTGGACATCCATTCAGTCCCACACCACCGTTCCATCAGCAAGCAGGCAAGTTTGGTGCAAAACTCGCGCAGCGCCTGCAGATCTTCACACAGCATGTGTTCTGTTGTGCGCATACTCATTTCTCATGAAAGCCAGAGCTGTCATTCTTTTAACAAGCTCCCTTTGCTGCCACTACCCCAGTGCTTCTCCTCCACTCACTCAAAAGAGAACACTGTCAAATGTGCTGCAGGCTTATTAGATTGGTAAAAAAATGTAGCAATAAACAAGAATAGAAATCTTTTTTTTCACTGCCAACATTCCTTACATCCTAATGAGACTTTCTGCTTAACTCGCCCCCCAAAGGAAACCAAACATCAACTACAACGTGAAAAGGTTGCTCTGAACAGTGTAACCGACAAAACGTATGGATTTAAGTTTAGCCATTTTCACTTTTTTTTTTCTTAAAAAATGTTCACATTCAAGACATACAATTTTTCAGCAACGTCAAATTCAGACACTAATCTGACACATTCTGAGACCCACATGCTGCCGGTGCCATTTGTTATGTATATCATACTTCCCAGCATCCATTTCATTATGCATTGATTTTATTATGTATTACTTGTCAGACAGAAAAGTTCAGCAACATTAGGAATGGAATATGAAGTAGTTGCACAACAGAAGAGCTCTGGGGGGCACTGTGACACATCTGTTCATGCAGAATGGGGCCGGCTTGGCACAGAATCCTTTCTCACAAATACCTCCAGTTATTTGAACAGGTGCTGACATGTTGTCAAAAGATGATCTGCCGTGTCTTTTTATAAACTTAGCCTGATTTGAACCTGTCATAAGGTCAAGAAAAGATGGGGTTGAGATGCTAAAGAACTGAAGACAGTTGAGCTGTGAACAGAACCAGACCACCTTAACACCAAGGTAAGACGTGTGCTGTGGTGAACATGCAGCTGGACTAAAAATAGACTTAATCAGTGTTACTGTTTTACACAGGCAATGTGAAGTATGCAGTTAATAATGGTAAAATATGACGAATAAACATTAGTAATTCAACTGTAATATTTATTTTGTAACATTTACAATGGATGCTCCCAGGCCTCATGTAATTAAAGCAGTGAAGTCGCAATAAATTATAACCTTTTGATGATGTTTCACTGGATGATAGAAGAGCTTTTTATTACACAGCAAAGTTAAGTCAGGTCCTCTGGGCGGATTCTTTTTGTTGAAATGTTTTGTCATTCATCCAAAAAAGTCATCAGTCCAAGGAGCCACAACAAACTCAGTCTTATAAATAGCACCTTCACATAAGCCCCTTATCCACAGGTCCGGGTCTTGTAGGACCCTATTGTGCCATATTTAGACTGGTTCCAGTGGGACCGCTTTATTTCTGTCTCGACAGTGCCCAGAGTTCACCTTTAGTGCGTGGATCATTAATATCAACATGCCTTACCAGCTGGTGGCGCTAGTGCTACATTAAGCTCTTTACTAACCACCACTAACACATATTAGAAGAAGAAGCTGGAAAACAACACGCAACCAAAATGCATGATCTCGCTTCGTTTTTGAACATTCTGCTTTGCCCGTGGCTTTTTGTTATACAGGTAACCCCCGACCTACGACCCCATCGACCTGCGAACCACGGGACTTACGAACATATCATATTTAATAAAAATATGAATTAAAAAAAAAAAAAAAAAATTTTTTTTTTTTTTTTTTTTTTGTGTTTAAATGTTCTTAATTTCATGTGTACATCACTTTGTTGCAGCTCTGGTTGTTTTAAAGGCTTTATAAATAATAATTATGATAAAAAAGATCATTTCTGATCATTTTTGAGCAATTTTTGAGCAATTTTGGGAAACAGGAAGTAGGTCTTCAGTTTACACGGTCACAAATTAATGTAGAACACCGGACGCTATTTAAGGTTCAGTCACTGGGGTCTCCGGTCACAAATTAATGTAGAACACCGGACCGGACGCCATCTTAGGTTAGCTGCCGAGAGCTGGACGAAGACTGGTGACCAGGATGGCATCATGTGGATTAATTACTAGCTGGAATAGCTCTGTGGACGTCTCAGGCTGGAGCAGCGGCTGGAGCAGCAGAAGCTGCAGATTGATCGCGCCGCCGCTCCAACACTAGCTCATGGCTTGGCTAGCAGAAGCTAGCCAGCTAGCTAACACAGGCCTGGAGCAGCTGCGGTGGCTTGCCGGCCCCGCGCTGCTCGGCCCGAAAACAATCAACGCATGGCAACCTAAGATGTCGGCTTTGACCATCTCAAAGTAAGAAAATATATTTTTATTTATTCTGTAAATGTGAATAGCAATGTTTAACATTACAGTACACTACTTTACATGCTTAAATGTGTGCGCGCGCTCCGTTAGCATGATAAATAAAGGTTGAATGAATGAATGAATGAATAATTTTTTTTTTAAATATAATTTTCACCCCCTACCTACGAACGGATCGAGCTGCGAACCGTTCTTAGGTCCCGATCTCGTTCGTAACACGGGGGTTCCCGTACACACACACACACAGGTTTGTTTTTCTATCTTTTTGGGGCCATTGCATTGACTTCCATTCATTTTTCATTCATTTCTATAGCCTAACCCTGACCTTTACCCTAAACCTAACACATCCTCAATTCACACCTTAGTCCTAAACCTAACTGCTAACCCACCAACGGGACTTCTTCTTATGGGGCCCGGGCTTTGGGCCCCATAAGAAGCAGTTGGTCCTCACAATTTGGTATAACTCTGAAAAATGGGCCTCACAATGTAACATAAACAAGGACACACATACACACATGTATGTATATACATTACATAAAGGGTCATGTAAACATTCCATCACATGCGTTTTGTAGTGGCTGTGTGTGGCTCCTCGGACTGATGAAGTCTTTTGGATGAAAGATGAAAAGTTTCAACAAAATTAAACCGTTCAGAGGTCCTGACTTAACTTTGTTGAATTTTTCTACGTGACTTGTTGAACATGAATCAGGAAGCTTTTTATTACCTCTCTTTCAAATGTTTCAAACATTTTATTTTTCCAGTCAAATTGTAGCTATTCTTTTTTTTCTTCTTGCATTAGGCCTGAATTCTGAAAAAAGTGTAGGCCCTATGTAAACCTGTGATCCTATTATAAATCCGACTAAATGTTTGTATATTATTTTTCATTTTCAGCTTGTTACAAAAAAACAAAATACTTTATAATTAAAAGTGGCAACAATATTTCTGTTTTCACGTTTTTGCAAGAGAAAAAACTGGGTGTCTAAGCCCATTATTTAAAAACGGAACAAAATCAAACCTCTGTCATTTTGATGTGGACGATTAGCTTTGAGAAGTTTCATTCAGTGAGCTGTTTGGTCTGCATGAGAAAAAAAATGTGCCACTTCTGTTTGGATCAGAAGGAATCCAGCCCAGTTATCTGTACAGTATTCTCCACCTACTTTAAGTTCAAACCATTAAACAAGCGTAATACCTGTGCAGTAGCACAACTGGGCCTATATAGTGAGGTCAGCGTTAATTTGTCTTATTTTCTCACGACCGTGTTCCTGTGTAATAATAGGTTCTCTTTGTTTTACAGTGAACAGCTGATGAACACAGGGTTGAAAAACCAAAGATAAAATTCATGTTCTTGTTATAATTTTAGGAACACGTCAGATTCAGAATGTTTGTTGCACCTGAAATACATTCAAGTGCTTATTGATTAAAAAACAAGGTACCACTTTACAAAAAGGCTCCCCTTGTAGATGGCTAATACATAGTTTTCAGATAAATTCATCATTTGTAATCTATTTTTTAAGATAAAATGTTTTATTTTGTTATTGCATTATAAGTATTTACAACTAATATTATGTGCTAAAAATAGGTTTACAAATGCTTATTTTTCTTACAAGGTAGTAACTTAGTGTGAAATGTTTAATATAACAACTCTAGATGAAATATATAGGGGAACAGATTCGGATCACTGGAAAGAAACTGGTCTGTTCTGTCACTCTGTCACCCTTAATTAATGCATAATAAACAGTTATTAATGATTGATAAAGTGTTTATAGCAGATGATAAAGTGTTTATAGAGGAATTAACATATCTATAAATTATTTATTATCCATAAAGGGAGCCTGATTGTAAAGTGGTACCAAAAGAAAGTCCATGCTCCATTAAGAAAGTCCATGCTCAATAATCCAGGCTCGATTACTGCAACTCCCTGTTTATTGGAATCCCTGGCAAAAATCTTCAGAAGCTTCAATATATTCAAAACAGTGCAGCAAGGATTTTATTGAGAGCTCGTAAATTTGAACATATTACACCCATTCTCCATAACCTCCATTGGCTTCCTGCCACCTACAGAATTCAGTACAAAACTGCTCTCATTACACACCAATGCTTGCACGGAACTTCACCAGATTGTCTAAAGGACATTCTTGTTAAATATTCATCCACCGGTCTCTACGATCACAGAACAGTAATCTACTTCACATTCCACGAACCAAATTGAGGACCATGGGAGACAGGGCATTCTGTGTGGCTGCCCCCCGCCTATGGAACTCCCTCCCTGACTACCTGAGAGCTCCACAGTCACTGGTTGACTTCAAAAACGGCTTAAAGACCTTTCTTTTTAAGCAAGCCTATTCTGCCTCCACATGATTTTATCTTTGATCTTGGTTGATTTTATTATTGATTTTACTTGATTTTATCAATTGTTTTATTTGATTTTTGCTTTGTTGCACTTTGAGATTTTTATTAATGAAAAGTGCAGTATAAATTGAATTCATTATTATTATTACTATAATCCAGGTATCAAATCTGATAATTCTCAATCAGGTCATATGGACAGTTTATTTTTTAGTAGAAATGTTTCACCCTCCAGAGGGCTTCATCAGTCAGAGTAGTTCCAGCACGCTGTTCCCCCACCAAGTAAACAACTTAAGTGGACCAACCAGTTTGCTGGAGCCAAGATGGTTTCTGGAGGCCGTCCTGTCCCTCGTCGACTCCTCCCAGGCAGGCAGCCACAGCCAAAGTGGTTCAAGACAAGAAAGTTGACCTGATTGAGAATTATCAGATTTGATACCTGGATTATTGAGCATGAACTTTCTTGTCTTGAACCACTTTGGCTGTGGCTGCCTGCCTGGGAGGAGTCGACGAGGGACAGGACGGCCTCCAGAAACCATCTTGGCTCCAGCAAACTGGTTGGTCCACTTAAGTTGTTTACTTGGTGGGGGAACAGTGTGCTGGAACTACTCTGACTGATGAAGCCCTCTGGAGTGAGGGTGAAATGTTTCTACTAGAAACTGTCCAGATGACCTGATTGAGAATTATCAGATTTGTTTACATTGTTTCCACACTATAGTTTGAAAATATAAAATGCATTTTTTTATAAACTGGAAAAATTGAAAGGCAAAATACGTATTTTACATTTGAGTTTATTTATATATGAATTTATTAAATATTTAAATTGTTGTTGTTCACAATGCTGTGAAAAATATTTGCACCCTTATAGGTTTCTTCTAGATTTCCTTTTTGGTCACATTTAGACACTTTAAACGAATGTTAATATCAGACAGAGAGCCTAGATAAACACATATTGCAGTGTTTAAATAATGATTTTATTTATTAAGGAGAAAAAAAAGGCAGTTCAAACGAAATTGACTGTATGTGGGAAATAAATGGCTCCACTTAATCTAATTAATTGTCACCCTTGGTGGCAACAACTGCAACCAAGCATGTGCAACAAGTGGTGGTGAGTATTGGATGCAGTTTGCTGCTGTGCTTCAGATCATTGTCCGGCTGCTCGAACAGAAGCTTAAGGTCATTAACTAATGAGGGGATATTTTTCAAGAATTTCAGGTACTGTGTTTAAGTTTGTAGGATGTTCTTTTTCTGGAATGCAGTGATAAATTTACTGTAATGTGTAACAGTATGCACGCCTTCCAAAAAGTTCCACTTTTGAGTAATCATTCTCAAGAATATTACCCCAAGAGTTCAAAGTCAAAGTCAACTTTATTGTCAAAACTGCAATATGTACAGGACATACACAGGATTGAAATTGCATTTCTCTCAGTCCCTTGGTGCAACAGTAACCATTTAAACACTTAAACACTGAAACATTTAATAAACATAAGCATAAAATGAAATAATAAAAGTGTAATACTGTCCTGAGTTTTTGCATAGTAGTTCCCTTATCAGTCATGTCACTCGGTGCAACATATTGCTATGGGAATTGCGCCCCCGCACAATTACCTGAAGGAATACATTCATGCCTTTACGGCAGGGGCGTCAGCATCGTGTCAGATGCCCCGCCCTCTGGGTACTTAAGCCGCTGACGCCCATCCATCGATCTCTTATTGCCCTTCACCTCGCTTAAAACCTGAACTTCATGGGACTTCTCTGTTGTCGCATTGCTCGATCAGAGGTGAGCTTGCTCCTTACGCTGAGCGTACAGAGAATTTTTTCTGCGTACTGCTGGGCTGGCGAAAGCTAGTCCAGCATTTTTCTACTTACCTCAAAGTTTTCTTCTCTCTCCGCAGCTGCTTCACTCGACGGCGCTAACTGCGTCACAACACTCCCTGCTAACCATTAGCAGGCTAACCAGCGAAAGCAAGATGACGGAGAGGACGACTTTGAACAAAAGGAAACTAGGAACAGCCTCGACGCTTCTCGCCTCCGGACATGGCTCCCGAGAAGGGAAAACGGAGGACAAAGACTCAGAAGAAAGCCAGCAGGACGACGAGCCCTCGCTCGCGTCCCTACCCCAGCGGCTGCGGCTACTTCCTCTCGGTGACGGACACCCACGAGGCCTGTCCTGTCTGCCTAGGGATTCTGCACGTGAGAAAAGCGCTGAAATCCCCCGACTCCTGCTTCCACTGCTGTCGGATGCCGGCGGTAGTGAGGAAACGCCGCGCGGTTGCGTTGGCTAAATCCGTGGCGAAGGCCGCGGCGCTAAAGGCCACGGCGCTGAAGGCCACGTGCCTCACCAAGATACTCGCTCCTGAGCCAGAGCTCGAGAACGTGGACCTGGAATGCAACGGTCAAGTCGGTGATGAGAACGTGTCAGACTCCTCGGTTCCCGTCGAGGACTCGACGCCCGAAGTGTCTGACCAAGACGCCGAGTACGGTTGCAGAGGGGAAAGTGTGGATTCCTCTCACAACCTGGCGCAAATTCTACCGGAATCGGACGTGTCGGTCCTTGCTCTGTTCGAACTGTGCCATAAGGCAGCGGACGCCCTGCAGGTCGCGTGGCCAGACCCCATACCTCGCCAACAGGTTACGAGTCTGGCGGGAAACTACTTCTATGCGAAGCAACAGCTGAAGACGTCACAAAAAATGCCAATTTTCACGGACTTCCTCATGGAGCTCACACGCTCCTGGGCGGAACCCGGAGCTCCCATGACGCTACGACTATCCCGACTCCTGGATGTCGCAGGAATGGAGGTAGCAGGTCTCGCCAGTGCACCCCTGATAGAGGAGACCCTGGCGGCTCATCTGGCCCCCGCGGCTATGGGGGCGAAGCCAGCGTTGCCCAGCAGGGCCTGCCACGCTTCGGAGAAACAGCTTGAAAAGTGTTATAAGGCTCAGGGTCTCGCAGCTCGCGTGATGAACGCCTCGACCATGATGCAGACGTACCTGGCAGAAAAGCTGTAGGAACTCCAGGTAACGACAAACGAACAAGCCGCAATGGAGGCTATGGAGGAGGCCCGCCGTGTCTCTGACTTCGTGCTCCGCATGATGTGGACAATAGCCATCACGCAAGGCAGAGCAATGGTGGAAATGGTTGTTGCCCAACGCCATCTTTGGTTGACTTTATCGGACCTCCCGGAAAACCAGAGATCCCCATTCCTCCAGCACCCGATCGAGCCGACGGGACTCTTCGGGGGAGCCCTGGAACGTATCCAGGCCAGGCTGGAACAAAGACGCAAACAGGCGGAAGCCTTCCGCGAGGGGCTGCCGAGGAAAAGCTTTGCACCCCCAAAGGAAGACATGCGTCTCCTCCCACGGAAGAGACCTGCTGGCGAAAGTGAGACTTTCCAGTATCGGCCAAGGGCCTCTTCACTGACCCCGTGTGGAAAGCAGATTCGGGCCTGATGAAACAGGACGAATTAATAATTTTACAGGTTTGTCCGCCCACGTGGTACGGGAACCTGACCTTTTGAGCCCAGTCTCCACTTGTAAAACACTGAGGAGCTGGTGACATGTGTGCGCGCACTAAACATGACTCGCCTATTGTATGTGTAATCAAAACAAACACTGTTTCATGCATGTACAAAAATAAAAGTATCAAAAAACAGACTACCCTGGTTCTTGCCTTGAGTCCCACTTTCATAAAACAAAAACCACGTGGTCAAACTATGAACCGCAGCAAGATACACGAGCTCTGCCTGAGACAGTCAGATCTCGCAATATCTTCTGTTGAGCTGACCAGCCTGCTCGAGGGAGCGCGAGAAGGGTCAAAGGCCACCCCTCCCGCACTCAAACATGACTTGTAGCAATTGGACATGTCCTCCAGCCTCATGGCACATGCGTAGGCCTGGAGGACGTGTCTACCAAACAAATGGGTCATGACGACTATATGTCGTGGGCTCAAGCTGCAGTTCACCAGGAGACTGCCTCCCTTCACAGAGGTACTGCAATCAAACATTAACCCTGCGCGCGCATAAGTGCTGAGGGAGGAAGTATTGACGATGTTGCAGAAGGGAGTAATAAGTTTGGTCCTGAAACGCAAACTATGCTCCGGCCACTACAGCAAGTACTTCCTGGTGCCCAAAAAGGATCATTCCCTGAGACTGATATTGGATCTCAGGACTCTGAACAAGAGAATAAAAGCTTTTAAGTTCAAGATGCTTACACTGTGGCAGGTTCTCCAGTCTGTGAGAACAGGAGACTACGCATGGACAGTGGATTTGAAAGATGCCTATTTCCATGTAGGCGTGTGGAGGAAACACAGAAAATTCCTCCGCTTTGCTTTCAAGGGAAAGGCTTATGAATTCAAAGCCTTACCCTTCGGTTTGAAGACGGCTCCTCGTACATTTACTAAATGTCTGGACGCAGCCCTGACCCCCCTTAGGAATCAAGGTCTCAGGGTTATGAACTACCTGGATGACCTCCTGATTCTGGCTGGAAGCAGAATACAGGCCCAGTCACACTCCTACAGGGTGATCTCTCACCTGGAGTCTCTCGGTTTTGTCATAAACCTACAAAAGAGTGACCTAACTCCATCACGGGTTACCGTATTTCTGGGAGTACAGATCGACACCGTCCGGTACAGAGCATGGCTCTCAAAGGAACGAGTTTCCTCGATTCGCCATTGCCTGGCAAAATTTAAACTGGATCAGCGGGTTCCCAAGAGAACGTGCCAACGCCTTTTAGGCCTCTTGGCGGCAGTCATACCCTGTGTGCCACACGCATTGCTGAAAATTGGGCGGCCGTGGCGTAGTGGTAAGGGCAGTCGTCTCCCGATCGGAAAGTTGGCGGTTCGACTCCCGGGACCCGCACCATGTGTCGTTGTGTCCTTGGGCAAGACACTTAACCCTGAGTTGCTCCCGGTAGGACTGGAAAGCACCTTGCATGGTAGTCTGCCGCCACCGGTTTATGAATGTGTGTAGCATTCAATATATGTGTAGCACTTTGAGATTTTCAGTAATGAAAAGTGCGTTATAAATTGAATTAATTATTATTATTATTAAAATGCAGGCCCTACAAGTATGGCTAAACCAACAGACACAAACTGCCCTGCTTGGTCGAGCAGGAAAGGTTCGAATAGGTTCAGAGTGCCTGAGAGCTCTGGAACCTTGGAGAGACTTGTCCATCTTCACGGAAGTGGTCTCGCTGGGTAGGGTGTCATCTCGTGTGGTCATCACGACGGATCCCTCAAAAACAGGATGGGGGCAATCTGCAGAAATCAGAATGCCCGTGGCCTTTGGAATAAACAGGAAGCGAGATTACATATCAACTTCTTGGAATTGTTGGCCGTATTCATGTCAGTAAAACACTTCTTTGGCAAAGGTCTGATTGCAGGGTAGCACGTCCTGGTGAAATCGGATAACAGGACCACAGTGTCCTTCATCAACAGAGAGGGAGGGACAAGGTCCCGGGCCCTCCTCGGACTGACGCAGAAGATGATCATGTGGTGTGCTCCAAGAATCTTGTCACTTAGGGCGACTCATGTTCCCGGTGAACTAAATTATGGAGCGGATGCCCTCTTGAGAGGGCCTCTCTTGGCGTCAGAATGGAGCCTGAACCCACGGGCTGTGGAGAAGGTCTGGTCACGATTTGGGAGAGCCTCAGTGGACTTGTTCGCTTGCAGAGCTAGCTCGCAGTGTGACCTTTACTTCTCTTTGAAGGAAGCAGATGCACCGTTGGGAATGGACGCTCTGGCACATGACTGGCCGCCAGGGGTGCTGTACTATGCTTTTCCACCTGTCCCTCTGATCGAGGTGACACTGGAATGTGTACGTCAGGGAGCCCTCTCCCTGATCCTGATAGCCCCCAGTTGGCCGCAGAAACAGTGGTTCCCGGAGTTGATCTCAATGTTATCAGGGATACCATGGCAATTGCCTCCTCACAGGGACCTAATAACACAGGCACATGGGCAGCTTCTACACCCACGTCCAGAGTTGTGGCGGCTTTCAACCTGGCCTTTGAAGGGAACTGGCTGAGGGCCTAAGGCTTTGATTGCTTTATCCCAAAACAAACAGCAACAACATACACAAGGGTGTCCCTTGGCGTTTATGTTTGCTTAGGAGATGTTCAATGGAGGGGTTCCGCTCTCCTTTAATGGGTCTCCGACATCAGGATGGGCTCCACTTGTCAGTCGTGCCCCTTGTAAAAAAAAAAAGGGAGATGATGAGTAATCACACTAGTGGAGCACGCTTATGCTGTCTCTAGTTGATAGATAGATAGATAGTTTTATTTGTCCCCGTAGGGAAATTAGTTGGTGTTAGTTGGTGTTTCATCTATGTGCCCGGTGGAAACATCAAGCTGATGTTTCTATGTGAGATATTTTTTCTTCCCGGACTGTGCTCTCTGCATACCTTGAAGAGAGCAGCTAGGAGATGCCTGCCGTATCAAGGCAGATGTTCCCACATGCATTTTGCTGAGCATTTCAAGGGCGTGGATTAATTACGTTCCCATAGCAATATGTTGCACCGAGTGACATGACTGATAAGGGAACTGAAAGTTATGCACCATAACTCATGTTCCCTGAAGGAAGGGAACGAGATGCAACATACCTGGCCCTTTTCAATGTTGAAAGCTCGGTGAAGTGCATTTTGGAGATCGATGGATGGGCGTCAGCGGCTTAAGTACCCAGAGGGCAGGGCCTCTGGTGCAACGCTGACGCCCCTGCCATAAGGGTGTGAATGTATTCCTTCAGGTAATCGCACGGGGGGTGCAATTCCCATAGCAATATGTTGCACCTCGTTCTCTTCTTTCAGGGAACATGAGTTATGGTGCATAACTTTCAGTTTTTGCATAGTAGTAGTATGAAAGTATGAAAAGTTACACCAACACTAAAACACTAAACATTTAATAAACATAAAGCATAAAATGAAATAATAAAAAGTGTAATACTGTCCTGAGTTTTTTGCATAGTAGTATAAAAGTGTAAAAAGTATATCTATAAAATAAAATGAAAGTTCTGGCATTGACATTTGTAATAGAGTGACAAAGCAGCATATGAAGTTTATGTACACAGTAGTATGTATGAGGTAGTTGATATTGGTATAGAGGTAAAGTGGCATATGCAATAAGGCTAGTAAAAAAATAATATATATATCAGCAGTAGTGTAGATATAAAAAGTAGTGTGAATGTAAACAGTAGTAATAAATGTAAACAGTAGTAATAAATGTAAACAGTGAATGTAAACAGTAGTATGACTATAGGCAGTAATGTAATACAAACATTAGTGCAAATATAAGAAGTAGTGCAAACTGAATGAGCACATGACCGTGAGTTGAGTGAATAACCCGTTTTGATGACACAGAGTCCAGTGTTAAAATATTTGTGTTGTGTGGTAATGTGTGAAAGCTTTTAGTGTTAAGGCAGTACAAGTAGGAGGGAGGGCAGAGCAGGCAGAGAGTTTAGCATCCTGACTGCTTGATGAACAGAGTTGTCATTTAGTCTGTTGGTTTGAGCCTGGAGACTCCTCAGTCTCCTCCCTGATGGCAGCAGGCTGAAGCAGCTGTGTAGTGGGTGTGTGGGATCACCTGCCATGCAGAGGGCTTTCCGAGTGAGGCGGTTGCTATGTAAGTCCTGCAGTGAGGGGAAGGAGGTGCCGACGATCTTCTCAGCTATGTTTTGGGGATTTATGGGGAGTTATGGGGATCGTCGAGATTTAATTTAATTTATTTTCAAATGCTAGCAGGGGTGGAGCTCTCCAATGAGGACTGTTTTTTGCCCTTTGAATCTTTCATTTTGCTGAATCATGAGTGAGGCAGGTGTGGTCTGCAGGGCTTCAGATGATGTTCTGATGGGTTTTTTTTTTTGTTTGACCTGTCAATTGACCTCCATGTTGTCAATGAGTGGAGTTATTTTGGCCATCTGCCCACACATGCAATGGTTCACCACTGTCCCATGTTCTTTCTTATCTTTTATTTATTTATTTATTTTTATGAAATATTGCACTATTTAAGTTTTCATTAATTCATTTTATTTTTTATTGTACAGGTCTGGCAGGCCTGGATATGGCTTGTGAAATTGAACTCAGCTTTCCAAAATAGATGATTAACTTCTAGTTTAAAAAGGAGGTTAAACTTTACTTTTTCACATGGTTGTGTTGGTTTGAATATATTTTGCCGTAAAAGTATATCATCATTTGAAAAGTGCTTTTTTTGTTTACTCTAGTTGTCTTTGTCTGATATTGAAATTTAAGTGTCACAATAAAAGTAAAAAAAGGAAAGAAAAAAAAAGGAAATCTGTAAGGAGGAAAACATTTTTTCACAGCTCTGTAAATCAATTCTTCCAAAACCAGAATTTAAAATATCAAAATTTAATATTATCATATATCATTAGGATCACATTTTTATGCAGACAGAAATACAATACCCTTCCATTGCATAAATCATACACCAATAAAAATATGCAATTTTAACATATTGAGCATGGCCCACCAACAAAAAAAAATCAAGTCTTATTGAAACTACTGTACACTGAGTCAATGTTTCTGAAAGACATACAAATGTAAACTTTTTTTGGTGCTTTTGATTTATTCGGCTACCCTGTTGTATATTGTAACATCTGCACAGAATCCACTGCTGTAAACCCCACAATGTGAAAAATTTCTACTTTCTTTGGGCCTACTGAACCCTGAGATATATTTCTCCTTGCATTTTTCCTTGTGAAGTTCTCTCAAAAACCCTACTTGATGTTTATGTTTCCTGACAACAGCTTGTGTTTTATGTTGCCCTGGACAGCCAAGAAATCACATTACTATTTTGAATCCTCTTCCTCTTTATCACTGTAGCCATTAGATGTCCTTCTTGAAACACATTACCAGTTGCTATGCAGATCATCTCATTAAAAGCATTGCAGAACATGGTATTGTCACCAGTGTTTTCAATCAGATGAGGGATGTATAACATCTGAAGTGCTTTAGTGATGCCTCTCAACCCATGAATTATGTTCAAGTTGTATTAACATGTTTGGCACCCATGTCTCAGGAGAAGAGGAACACTCATTGCTGCGCCATATTTTTTTACGATATTGATTAAAGTGTAAATGCGTTTATGATTTTTAGCTCCAGTAAAAGCGTTGTGACAGGCCAAATGGTGATATGAATTAATATTATTGACATTCAGACCCAAGTACTGCAGGTCTATGTGTATCACACACTCAGCAGCACACAACCAGATGTCCAAACCAAATTCACTCAAATCTCAACAGTGTGTATTCCAGAAAAGGGTCACAATAACACTTGTGCTTTCTGACTTTTGTTACAACTTATTGGTACTCCAGATTTGTGTGTGTGTGGTGGGGATGGGGGGCGGGGGGGATAAGTCACATCAGCAAAAAAATCTCAATAACAAAACAACAGATTTTAATGACTAAGTCAAAGTAATCATTACATGACACTGTGACCTGTGGTGAGAACATGGAACAGGTGGAAGAGAACTTGGAGAGGTGGAGCGGTATGCACTTGAAAGAAGAGGAATTAAAGTCAGTCGTAGTAAGACAGAGTACATGTGTGTGAATGAGAGGGAGGCTGGTGGAACAGTGAGGCTACAAGGAGCAGAGTTCACAAAGGTGCAGGACTTCAAGTACTTGGGGTCCACTGTCCAGGAAAATGGAGAGTGTGGTGAAAAAGAATAAAGACAGGATGGAGTGGATGGAGAAAAGTTTCAGGAGTGATTTGCAAAAAAAAGGCGTCAGCAAAGGTCAAAGGAAAGTTTACAAGACAGTGGTGAGACCAGCTACCAGTGATGTGCAGTCAGGGGAGGCAAGTGTCACCTATCATCATGGAAAGAAAAAAATGTAAATTGAAAAAATAAATATAATTTTTGTATTTATCCTTTGATTTGTACTATAAATTTATTTTACTAAAAACTAAACCAGGTTTAAGTTATTTTTTATTCAGAATCACAATTTTTCTTATTTAGCGTTCAAATACTGAGATGAGACGTGCAGACGTGCGCAGAGAGGCACCGGCTTCTCCGCTTCACCGATTGCGCAATCACTCGGCTAACGTGCTGCATGCGCAAGTGAGCCCGTATTCCTGCCTCTTTTATGTCGCTATTAAAATGTCCAAATATTTTTGCTATATAAACTACATTTCTATAGTTTAGCTGGTGAATATAACGTCTAGTGTTTTTGTCTAAAACTGTATGTGTGCTGAGCGATCTCATAAAACGGCTGCGAAGGTGCCCAGTTACATCCACACACACACGCGGCCAGCCTCTGGAGGCGGGGCCACTGAGCTCAGCGTTCTGCTTCAGCCTCGCGCTGCAGGAGGAAGTGACAGGGCTTAAGTAACAGAGCAAAAAGAGTAACTTTTCACAATCTACAAATATCTAGAACATTAAACACTTAACTAAAAGTTTTAGTATTTTGTTAACAATTTAGTTTTGATCATTTTTAAACATAAGCACAGAGTTTACATTTTTAACATGATTTCCCAAAACATTCCACAATTCAACTCCCTGTATTGAAATAAACCGTCCCTTCAAACTAGTCCTATACCTTGGCTTTGCAAAAATTTCAGTTCCCTTAAGCAGCTTTCTCTCTTAACAAAATACATTTGAACATTTGAGGGTTACTAACAAAATATTATAGTCCACCAAATCATAAAACTTCAGTACTTTGAGTTATTTAAATAATATATTAGATGACATTAAGGCTTTCTTGTAATAATTCTCACAGCTCTTTTCTGTAAAATAAAAATTGATTTGGTTATAGCTTAATTTAATTTATAAGTAAAGGTAGGACTAAAATAAAATTTTCTCCAAATTAAATGTGCTTTTTTGTGTGCTACAGTTTGTATGTGTAAAGATTGCTGATATGAGATTTTAAACACAACTGCTGCCAATCAAATGGCGAATAAACTACAGGTGGTCCCCGACTTACGAGTGAGTTCCGTTCCTACGAGTCGCTCGTAAGACGAAAATCCGTACGTCGGAACACGAAACACGTGTCGCTCGTAAGTCCGGATTTTCGGTCGTAAGTCGGAAAATTTATGTTAGCGCTACTACGAACACTCGTTTTTCAACACAAACGTACATACTCCATGTGCTTTGAGGTCAGAGGACCGGGTACTTTTAAGAGTTCCAGAAACTCGCCTTAGGCGCAGAGGTGACAGGGCGTTCTCTGTAGCAGGCCCAAGACTCTGGAACGAGTTACCGTTGCTCATCAAACAGGCCCCCTCCCTCTCAGTATTCGAATCCCGGTTAAAAACTCACTACTATTCTGTTGCTTTCAACACCAGCTGATTTGTATTTGATTTGCAGTGTTTTTATGTTTTTCGTGTTGTACTTCATTAACCGTGTTTCCATCAAGGCTTCTAGGTGCGCATTTTGAAGTATCGCAGCAGAAAAGCTTAATGGAAACGGCAAAATGCGAGGTTACTTCCTCAACTTCGCCAAAAAGTTTATACGCTCGCTTGAGGTGGTTTTTGGGATCTTCGAAACCGAGCAGATGCGCAAAACGACAGATGGAAACACATTTGCCGACTCGTGCTGCCGAAGCGAACATTCACGTCACGTGACTGATCAGCTGTTTCCGCTCCGGACAACATGTAACATCGCTAAAACTAGTTGGCATGACAGAATAAATACAACTCGACCGATAGCAACACGTACCTGAAATATTCTCTCCATTTTGACGAGATGTGTGGCCGGGTTCTGTTTTCAACCGCTACTTCCTGTTTACTGTAGACATGCGCAGTGCTGACGTCTGACGTAATGACGCTGACGTCTGACGTAATGACGCTGTGCGTGGCCCGGTAGATGCGATTCAAGCCAGTAGATGGAAACACTTCTGCTTCGCATTAATTTGTATTTACATATTTGCGAGATTTCAAAAATTAGCTCAAAAATCGAAATGAAAATGGATGGAAACACAGCTATTGTCTGTGTTGCGTGTTGCTTGTTTGTTTGTTCAGCACTTTGGTGTGGACTTGTTCCTGTTTAAAGTGCTTTATAAATAAAATGGGATGGTATGGTATGGTATACTAGTTCATAAACATGCTCAGAAACTTGTCTACAAACTGTTAGCTAACACACTTTAATCTAAAAACACATACCAGTGCTGTATTTTCTGTATGTTCTGTACAACTTTACTGTTCGTTAGTCAGCTCGTAAGTCCGGAACCTCGTATGTCGATGCGCTCGTAAGTCGGGGACTACCTGTACTCTGTAAGGTTCATGTATTATAAAAGAAGAAAATAACGCTATCCAAAGTATCCAAAGCGCTGAAGAAGTTATGGCAGACAGAAACCAAAACGTGGAGAACATTTTTTGTCTGTTTTTTATTATACATATGAAAAAAAAAAAATACAGTGCCTCACCAGCCATGAACCTCACCACACGTCACTGCCAGCTACAGTATGTTGTATGGTCTGGAGACAGAGACAAGGACAAAAAGATGAGACAGAACTGGAAGTAGCAGAAATGAAGATGTTGAGGTTCTCCTTAGGATTTACAAGAATGGATACGATTAGGAATGAGATCATCAAAGGTATAGTACAGGTTGAACAACTGGGAGATAAAGTTATAGAGGCCAGACTGAGATGGTTTGGACACGTCCAGAGGAGGGACAGTGGGTATATTGATAGAAGAATGTTAGAACAGCAGCTGATAGGAAAAAGACAAAGAGGATATATATGGATGCAGTTAGAGAGGACATGGAGGTAGTTGGAGTGAGGACAGAGGATGCAGAGGACAGAGTGAGATGGAGGAGGATGACTCACTGTGGAGACCCCTGAAGAGGGAAAAGCCAAAAGAAGAAGATGATGATGGAGTAATCATTAGATCAACATAGTAAAGTCCATCTGATTTAAGATGGGCATCACTGCTAAGCAACATTACCAAACAAGTGTGGCAAGTTAACACAATCAATTTTAAAGTCATGCAGGACTAACTTGGTTGGTAGTAACTTAGAGTCACTCACAACACAGTCTGAGCACGAAATCTATTTTCTAAATCTTTGTCATTCCCCTTTACAATTAACTCTGCCTGTTGGCAAAATAGCTCATAAACTACTGGACATATTTTAATGAAACTTTCAGAAAGTAATCTCTGGATGTAAACTGTAGCATTATCTTTTGGAATCTGCCATGTTTGTCTGTTAGCAAAATATCTCATGAACTGCTGGAAACTTAGAAAGGAGGTACATATATGTCTGAATTACTTTGTGGCAAATTAAAATCAAGATGAATGACACAGCTAATCAACTTTAAGCAACAACAAGTGTCTACATCACAATCAATTTCTTAAATATTGAGTGGATATTAATTCACAAGACAGACTGTACATTCTTAAGATTTAACCACCATCATAGTTTAAAGCTCCAGCTTTAAAGTTGATGTGTGAAATACTGTACATTCCTTCAAGAAATGCTAGACCTTTAATTTATGACAGGCTTCTGTAGAATTTTTAATGTATTTTTTCCATTTACCCTTGGCAAACATGTTGTGTGTGCTTTTTATATAATAAGCTACGCAGTTGAAAACCCTGACCTTTTTCCAGTGACTAGCAACAAAGCAGTGCAGGTTTTATTTTGCATATCCTTTCTTTTCAAGAGGAGGATTAAGCAGCAGTTTCATTTATGTGTGACTCAAAGGGTAGACATACAATGATGTATTTGCTAATGGATGTAGACTTGTTGTATGTAAAGACCAGACTGCAGAATAAATTTTCTTTTTTTTAATAGTTTTCTCATCTGTTTAAATTACATGTAAATAGACTGAAAATTTCCACCTTCGAATTTCTAAGTAAATTATATTTATTTTTAAAACCATGACGCAAGGACATCAGTCAATACCTTTCTTGCAATTGAACAAATACACAAACTAAATTGAAGATGCTTCTCAACAGAACACAATACATTTTAGAAAAAGTTTATTTAAGAAAACAATAAATAATAGCATGAGAATAAATTTAAAACATTAAAAAATCCAGTATTAAATGTATTGCATTCCTTGATGTATATTGCATATTGCCTTTCAGTGTAGAGTTTTAAACTAAGGTCTCTTTTTACAATGAGAAGGAAGGAAGTTTTAGATATTTTGGTCAAACTTTATAAATTCGATGTACAACCTTATGAGATTTGTTAGTATGTACCGAGTGTGATACTTTGCTGCTACCCACCAAGTCATAGAGCAGTGTTTATACAATTGATTGAGATATTGCAATGTATTGGTTTAAGGTTGATTAGTTGTGGCATCTATGTTGACCCTAAAACTTTATATATACATTTTTCCGAGTTTAACAAAAAAAAAATCCAGTTGTTAAAGGTATATTTTGCTTACAGACAGGCAGTTTTGACTGCAAGAATCAGTAACAACCGAAAACGGGTGGAATTCCCCTTCCTTGTCATTTGGAGGAGTATTTGCCTTTGGTGGAGGAATACAAGTATCAGGGGGTCTTGTTCGTGAATAACTGTAGGATAGGGCAGTACTGTAGATGGATCAATGGATTGGGACTTTGTTCCAATGTTCCAACGTATGGTCATGAGGTTTGGATTATGACTGAAAGAACAAGATCCCAGATACAAGCAGCCAAAATGAGCTTCCTCCATAGGGTGGCCAGGCTCAGCCTTGGAGATTGTGTGAGGAGCTGCCATCCTGGGGGAACTTGGAATAGAGATTCTGCTCCTTCGAATTGGAAGGAGTCAGTTTAGGTGGTTCAAGCATCACGGGCGGCCGTGGCGTAGTGGTAATGGCAGTCGTCCCCCGATCAGAAGGTTGGCGGTTCGAATCCCGGTTCCCCACACCATGTGTTGTTGTGTCCTTGGGCAAGACACTTAACCCCAAGTTGCTCCCGGTAGGACTGGAAAGCACCTTGCATGGTAGTCTGCCGCTACCGGTGTATGAATGTGTGTAGCATTCAATGTGTGTAGGACTTTGAGATTTTCACTAATGAAAAGTGCATTATAAATTGAATTCATTATTATTATTATTATAATCCTTTTTAGACGTGTCTCAGGCACTGGTAAGAGGACGTTGTGCTGACCCAGAAGGAATTGTGCACCTTCTCTGGCCTGGAAACACATCAGGGTCCCCCAAAAGGAGCTGGAGAGTGTTTGTGAATAACAAAACATTAGTTTTGTTATTCACAAGGGGTTGAGTGAGAGGGGCAAGCAACCATCAGGGTGCTAATGATCCATCGTTAGGCTGATGGTCCTCCTTAATCATGTGAGCAGCTGGTTTTGGCTGTCAGCAGCAAACTGATTGATCCACTATGAGAAGGTACTATTTATAAGACTGAGCTGAATACAGCACCTCGGACTGAAAAAGTCTTTCGGATGAAAGACGAAACATTTCTACAATTTTTTTCCTTTAGTTTTTTGAATGTCCAGAGGACCAGACTTAACTTTTTTTTAGATCCAAAAAAGATGAGTCTGGCAAAAAAACTGTAGAAACGTTTCGTCTTTCCTCCGAAAGACTTCTTCAGTCTGAGAAGCTGTGTTCAGCTCAGTCTTATAAATAGCACCCTCCCACAGTGGATCAACCAGTTGGCTGATGACAGCCGAAACCAGCTGCTCACATGAGCAAGGAGGACCATCAGCCTGACGATGCACCCTGATGGTTGTTTGCTATTCACAGAGGGCTGAGTGATACTAGCAATAACAGCATTGTAAGTGGGGGACAGTTGAACCCGGAGGCCTCCACCTCTGTTTAATGATGGACGGTTTCTTTTCACAAAGATGGCCTCCTTTACTCCTCTCTCAAACCATTGTTCCTCTCTATCAAGGATGTGAACATCTTCATCCCTGAAAGAGTGACCGCTGGCCTGGAGATGAGTGTAGACTGCAGAGTCCTGACCTGATGATGTTGATCTTCTGTGCTGGGCCATCCTTTTGGCCAGTGGCTGTTTAGTTTCCCCGATGTAAGACTGATCACAGCCCTCCTGACACTGAACAGCATACACAATATTACTCTGTTTGTGCCGGGGGACTGGATCTTTGGGATGAACCAGTCTTTGTCGTAATGTATTTTGGGGTTTAAAAGCCACTGGGACGTTGTGTTTAGAAAATAAACGTCTCAATGTCTCTGAAACTCCCGCAACATATGGAATGACCACTGGTCTGGGTCTGGGTTCCTTCTTTTCACCTGATGGCTGGCTGGAGTCCTATTTGGGTTTCTTCTCTGCTTTCAGGAAGGCCCAGTTAGGATATCCACATTTCTCTAGAAACGTTTCTACAGTTTTTTTGCTTTGTTTTGTTTTGCTTTTTGAATGTCCAGAGGACCAGACTTAGCTTTTTTGGATATTTCTACCTGGGTTATTGAGCATGCATCAGAGTATTTTTTTAGATGTTTTTTGCCTGGATTATTGAGCATGCATCAGGATATTTAAGTACTAAAACTGTATAGTCAGTGATTCCATGAAAATTCAGAGTGCATATATGACATATAATGCTAACAGACAATCCTGTTGACCTCAGTTGTTAATGTCATTTGGTGAACAGTAAGTGCTTGATGTTTATGTTGAGAATGACTAGGCTATTACCACCCCAAATTTTACAACTGACTGTAAAAGTGAATGACGGAGTTACTGTATAGTCACCCCCCCCCCCCCAAGTTTGCCTAACTGTGGCAGCCATTTTGAATCAAGTTAAAGCTGCAGTATGTAGCTTTTTTTATGAACATATTTCTTCACTCTGTCACTACCTCCTGACAGACTGATGTTAGCCAGGTAATCTCTGAAAAAAAAAAAAAAATATTGTCCCCTTGCTTCTCCAGGTGGTAAATAAGCATTTCTAAAAAGAAAAGGTGACCCGCCATTTTCCAGCCAATAAAAACAGAGTTTGTAACCAGCCAATAAAAACAGAGCTTGAATTTGAATCAGCCAATAAAAACAGAGCTTGAATTTGAAATTCAACAGACCACAAGGGGGCAGAGCCACATATGGCTCTGAGGGGGAGGGATCAGAATGCTTTGCCTGTTGAAAATATTTCTAAGTGCTACAGTTCTACAGAAACTGCATACTGAACCTTTAACTCTACCAGTTTTGTATTTGGCAACAGGCAACAATAGAATAAAATGTAAATTTGAGAACATCTCATCGTTAGGTTTTACTTTTTACTTAAATTGGTTGGTTAGGTTTAGTTGGTAAGAAAGGAGGTTGAATGATGATATAGAAATAAACACATGATAAATTGCAAAAAATAAAATAAAAAAAATTGGTATTTCTTGCATAACAGTTTTAAAGCAAACCACCATGCCCCCTTTATGCTTTATTTGAATATTTTGTGAGTTTATATGCATTATTGCACCCAAATAATGAACAAAATGTTACATTTTGATGCTTTTATACACTGAGCAAAAATATAAATGCTGTTTTTGCTCCTATTTTTCACGAGCTAACAAACATCTAAGACATTATATGCACACAAAAGGCCTTTTTAGCTCATATTGTTCACAAATTTGTGTAAATCTGCGTTAGTGTCACAATCCGTTAGGTTTGAACCCAAAATGCAGGCGATTGAAGCAGGAGATTTCTTTTAAAACTAAAAATGGTTTATTTTTAAACAACACAAAACAAAAAGCTGGCGTGCCAGCAAAAACTTACAAACTAACAGGCTGGCAAACAGGATGGGTACAAGTTTAGGCAGGAACAGAGAAGGACCGTGTTGTCTGTGATAACAGCTGAAACCAAAAACAATGACTGGACCGATTGGAGGTGGATGGCAGGAGTTTAAATGCAGAGCTGAACAGGTGTAAGGAATGAAAGGCTGATTGCTAAGCTGAGGCAGAAGGGGTGTGGTGAACAGTTGACTGACAGGAGTGGCTGTGAGAAATGACAGAGACAAAAGTACAACTCAACAAGAAACAAAATCACACAAAGAACAGAACAAAAATCAGAAGGGCAGAAGAACAAAGAACATGAAGGCAGAATGGGAAAAAAACATATGACATTTTACGAGTGGTGTACAGATGAACTGATTAAGCAGGGAAGGCATGGTGCAGCGAGACAGGAGCAAAGGAAGGGTGACAGGCATTACTGGGATGAATGGTAAAACTAAACAGGACTGTGGACAGAAGGGGCAAAAATATGACAGAAGTGAGTAAGTTGAGGTCAGGTTAAAGGGAGGGGGGTCAGCGGGGCTGCTGACCTTGACATAGCCCCTCCTTTAAGGTCCGGCAACCTGACGGACCTTCCAGAAAAATGAAAGAACATAAGCTAGAACAGGGCGGGTGAAGGGGGCAAACACAAGGAGAGAGGGCAAGGGCAAAAAAACTAAACAAAAACCAACAGGGCTAGACCTGGGAGCAAGGAGAAACCAAAACACAAATATACATGAACGGCCTTAGGCTATGTGTAAAACATGGAACAGCCCGTGGCCCGGCCAAAGCAAGGCCAAACTTCAGGTGGACGGCCCGGGGACCATCCAGAGCGAGGCCAGAGGTCCGGTGGACGGCCCAGGGATTGTCCAGAGCGGGACCAGAGTTCGAAGAAGGGCAGAACTGGGCCAAAGATGGTGGTGTCGGCAGCTGCTGGGCCAGAGAGGATGTGGGCAGCTGCTGGGCTAGAGATGGCGGTGCTGGCAGCTGCCGGGCCAGAGATGGCGGTGCTGGCAGATGGTGGTGCTGGCAGCTGCCGGGCCAGAGATGGCAGTGCTGGCAGCTGCCTGGCCTGAGATGGCAGTGTTGGCAGCTGCCGGGCCAGAGATGGCGGTGCTGGCAGCTGTCAGGCCAGAGATGGCGGTGTTGGCAGCTACCGGGCCAGAGATGGCGGTGCTGGCAGTTGCTGGGCCAGAGATGGCGGTGCTGGCAGCTGCCAGGCCAGAGATGGCGGTGCTGACCGTTGCTGGACCAATGGCGATGCTGACCGTTACTGGACCAGAGATGGCGATGCTGGCCATTGCGTAGTCGGGCGCCAAGTCTCCTGCAACAGCCGATGCGTAGTCGGGCACCGAAGAGTCGCCTGCAGCAGTTGAAGCGTATTCAGGCGCCGAAGAGTCACCTGTAGCAGCCGAAGCGTAGTCAGGCACCGATGATGAGTCTTCGGCAGCAGGGTCAATGTCTTCGGCGGTAGGGTCAATGTCTTCGGCGGCAGGGTCAATGTCTTCGGCGACAGGGTCAATGTCTTCGGCGACAGGGTCAATGTCTTCGGTGGAGGAAACATGAGGGGATCCCTCCTGGGACCCCTCGGCACAGGAAGCTTGAGGGGAACCCTACGGGGACCTCTCGGCACAAGAAACTTGAGGGGATCCCTCCTAGGGCCCCTCAGCACAGAAAACTTGGGTGGCTCCCACGAGGGACTGTGGTGCAAGTTCAGGGACACCTGCTGCAGGTTCTTTCACAGGAGACCTTTCAGCTTGTAGAACAACTGTGGCAGGCTGGAGGCTCGTGGCGGCAGGCTGAAAGTTTACTTTGGCAGGTTTTAGAGCCCTTATCTTACTCAAAAACCCTTTATATATGGGAAGCTGGGCCAGACCAGGCTGAGAAAACACAAAGCTCTCTGCAACGGAAAGCATAAGGTTAATACAGTCTGGATTTGGATAGTCTCTGGCAAAGGTTAATAAACATAACAAGGTTTGATTTATTATAACAAAGTCACTGGTCTGGAGCTGGAGTGAGTGGAACCCAATATCGCCAAACTGAGCAGGAGCAACCGTTGAGTCGGGCGAGGAGCCTGCAGCCATCGAGTCGGGCGAGGAGCCTGCAGCCGGTGAGTTGGGTGAGGAGCCTGCAGCCGACGAGTCGGGCGATGCCGGTGTAGAAGTCTGTGGAGCCCCTACGGTGGCAGTGGGCGACGTGAAGGTCTGTAGAGCCCCTGCAGTGGCAGCAGGCGACATGGAGGTCTGTAGAGCCCTTGTAGCAGCAACGGGCGTCATGGAGGTCTGTAGAGCCCCTGCAGCGGCAGCGGGTGACGTGGAGGTCTGTAGAGTTCCTGAGGCGGCAGCGGGCAACGTGGAAGTCTGTAGAGCCCTTGCGGTGGTAGCGGGCGATGTGGAAGTCTGTAGAGCCCCTGCGGTGGCAGCGGGCAACGTGGAAGTCTGTAGAGCCCCTGTGGCGGCAGCGGGCAACGTGGAGGCCTATAGAGCCCCTGCGGCGGCAATGGGCAACTTGGAGGTCTGTAGAGCCCCTGTGGTTGCAACGGGCGACGTGGACGTCTGTAGAGCCCCTGCGGCAGCAACGGGCGACATGGAGGTCTGTAGAGCCTCTGCGGCTGCAACGGGCGACGTGGAGGTCTGTAGAGCCCCTGCAATGCAGCGGACGACGTGGAGGTCTGTAGAGCCCCTGCAACGGCAGCGGGTGACATGGAGGTCTGTTGAGCCCCTGCAACGGCAGCGGGCGACGTGGAGGTCTGTAGAGCCCCTGCGGCAGCAACGGGCGACGTGGTGGTCTGTAGAGCCCCTACAATGGCAGCGGGCGACGTGGAAGACTGTAGAGCCCCTGCAGCGGCAGTGGGCGACGTGGAGGTCTGTGGAGCCCTTGCGGTGGCAGCGGGCGACGTGGAGGTCTGTACAGCCCCTGCGACGGCAGCGGGCGACATTGAGGTCTGTAGAACTTCAGGAGCAGGGATGGGTGACCCGGACAGAGAGACGGTTTGGGTCCCATGTCGACCTCTCCTTCTGCAGGGGTGAGAGCTGGACAGGTGGGTGGTGGAGGTGCCAAAGCTTCAGCAGGTGGTGGAGGAGTCAAGAGAGCTGGTGAAGTGACCCCCTCAGACAGGCAGGTGTGAGGAGAGACTGTCTGGACCTCCAGCAACACCCCCCCTCGCTCCTCCTGCGAGCGAGAGCTGAGACCGTCATCGACCCCTCTTACCTCGGCAGTGTGAACTTGGAGCAGAGAGGAAACCAGTACTCCTCGTCAGTGTCTGGTTCGTCCTCTGAAGGTCCCTCATGAAGCCACTGAGGTGGATAGGAGGAAACAGGCTTTATTTATAGCCAGGCGGGTTCCCCTGAACAGATTTTTCCTCTCCTCCTCTCTCTCCCTCTGGGCAGTCTTCTCGGCCTCACGGGCAAAAAACTCGAACAAAGTGATCATCCTAGCGCTGGGTTCAGAGGGTCCAGTCATTCTGTCACAATCCGTTAGGTTTGAACCCAAAATGCAGGCAGGATGATTGAAGCAGGAGATTTCTTTTAAACTAAAAATTATTTATTTTTAAACAACACAAAACAAAAAGCTGGCGTGGCAGCAAAAACTTACAAATTAACAGGCTGGCAAACAGGATGGGTACAAATTTAGGCAGAAACAGAGAAGGACCGTGTTGTCTGTGATAACAGAGCTGAAACCAAAAACAATGACGGGACTGATTGGAGGTGGATGGCAGGAGTTTAAATGCAGAGCTGAACAGGTGTAAGGAATGAAAGGCTGATTGCTAAGCTGAGGCAGAAGGGGTGTGGTGAACAGTTGACTGAGAGGAGTGGCTGACAACATTCATTCAATCTTTATTCATACAGGTTCATCCCATTGAGCCTCAGGGACATTTAGAAGAGAGACCTGAACATGTTTATTGCACAGGTGTACATTAGGCTGGCCACAATAAAAGGTCACTCTAAAACATTTGGTTTTAGCACACAGCACAATACCACAGATGTCGCAAATTTTGAGGGAGCGTGCATTTGGCATTCTGACTGCGGGAAATTTGACCAGAGTTGTTGTCCATAATGTTCATTTCTCTACCATAGGTCATCTTCAAAGTTGTTTCAGAAAATTTGGCAGTACATCCAACTGACCTCACAACCACGGAAGGTGTGTAAACATAGGACCTCGACATCTAGCATCTTCACCTCCATTATCATCTGAGACCAACCACCCGGACCGCTGCTGCAACAATCAGTTTGCATAACAAATAATTTTCGCACAAACAGTCAGAAACCGTTTCAGGGAAGCTCATCTGCATGCTTATCTTTCTCATCGGGATCTCCATCTAACTGCA